>WBMW01000082.1:717938-877113 GCA_013396635.1 Penelope pileata
TTTGCAGGTAGAAAGCACAGTTCTCTTATGCAGGCAGGTGCCAAGCAGGGCTGAGGAAAAGAAAAGTATTTGGATAAACTCAAGATATGCCAGTGGAATTTCTTGTTTTTGACACTTTTGCTGGGTTGGTCCTTTATATAACAGTGTAGTCTGTCTTTGAGCATTCAGTGGATGGTGATACAAGGACTTCTCAGAGAATTTGATGCCGCATTTGAAGAACAACTAGAAGATTCCTCCTCAAAAATATATCATTGAGTTTTATAACTTGTTGATCATTACAACTGTATAGAACTCAAGATTTGCAGTTTAACCAATATAAAGCTAAAAGAAAAATACTTTTTTCATTGCATTGGCATTCATCGAATTTTGGAAACACAGAAAATACAAATTAGTATTCTTTGGTGGGAGAGTATATGAAATAAGAAAAGAGTTGCTCTGCTAGCAGACGGTTAGTTGGCTCAAAGTCTTTGTATGCATCAAGGCTGTAATTACCATTTCTAAGGCAGCACGTAATATGAGATCTTGCTCTGGTGAAGACAGTTGGGTAAAATCCACCACTTGCAAACCTGAAGTGATGCAGGTCTTTGGATGGGAGGTCTTTAAATGGTCAAGGTGGAATGTCACTCTTCCATCCTCTTAAAGAATGACCTGCTAACTAGCTTACTAACTAGGAGAACCTGGATGGCCAAATATCTTCAAAAGCTAAAATAACTTTCACTTTGAACTCCATGCTGAATTACTAGCTTTCTCTCCTGGGGTAGGACAGTTTTCAACCCACCTCACTGTGTCTGCTCATTTATTTCACACATCCTAAGCCTGCCTGCAAGGATGTTATGCAAGACAGTGTCAAAAGCCTTGAAGTACTGTATTTTATTATATTTGTAGTGGCCCACTAATCCAAAGCAAAAGCTTCAGCTGATGAGAAGCGTGACTGCCTGCCTCTTCACTGATCTAACAGCTCTCCTCTGCACAACTTGTACTGTTAGCTTTGGGCCTTGGTTCTACTCTCTAAAACAATTAGTGGATGGAGTCTATCAGAAGTCATAACTCAGTCAATGGAAAAGTAATGCTGTTGCAGGCTCTGAAACATTGAGATGACAGAGTTGTTTGAGAAGTGCATAAAGCCATTTCAGCTGATGAGATGCTGCTGCGGAGTGCTGTCCCCAAGGTGAGGAAGCCAGTGCCTGATCATGACTGCAAATCAGTGCAGAATATTTCCAGCTGACTACGTTTTCCCGTCTGTAAACTGGGAAAACATCCACTGTCATTCTCTATTTATCCCTTCTTAATCCTCAGAACGTGCAAGAAGTCACTTAGACAAAACTGTGATCTATAAAAGGTGATGAGTCAGAGGCTATGTGGGTCTTAAATATGTGGCTACTAGTTAAAAAGATTTTCTGACAGACAGTAGAGTCAGTGAGTCTCTGGGAACACTCATCTGGACACAGAGGTTAAATGTAAAAAGAGTACGCTAAACAGAGAATCTGTATTTTGAAGAAGCGTGGATGATGTAAAGGCCGTAGTATAGCACTGACTTGGTTTTCAGTTTGTGGGCTAAAATCATCAAGATATTTAGCAACTGAAGCATCTGCTAGCTTGTGTATAGGGGTACTAGACAGCATCATCTCGTTGTTCAGAGTCTCTCTGGTTAAAAATGCAAGTTTTCTGCCTCTTTAAAAAGAAAGTAAATCACATTTAATTTAAAAAAGTGAAAAGGGATAGTGAATGGAAATATTAAACTGATTTAAATGTGATGGTGTGTCTTTCATGTTTTCCAACTATAAGAGTCTTCCCTAATAACTTGATGAACAGATGGATGTGTCTGTTGATAACTTAACACCTGAGTTTTAAATAAGGTGCAGTTTAATGCTCAGAATTGGATTTGTCATTTTGGTAGGTCTACAGTGTAACCTTGATATGGGTACCAAGACAAGCAAAATCCTGCTGA
This sequence comes from Penelope pileata, assembly GCA_013396635.1. Classification (NCBI taxonomy): domain Eukaryota; kingdom Metazoa; phylum Chordata; class Aves; order Galliformes; family Cracidae; genus Penelope; species Penelope pileata. The sequence goes on from WBMW01000082.1 coordinate 719,887, forward strand.
CTTTTTTGCTGTGTTTAAAAATCTGTCTTCATTAAAAGACATCAGCAGATTTCAGATAGATCTTGAAATGTGAACTATGACATTTGTAATTAGCTTTTAATAAGGAATATGAATATCTGAAATGCAGAAGAGGTTAAAAATGTTATTTTATGAAGGACAAATTTCTATTTCCTGATGTTGCGAAAAGCTCTACTGTTGTATGTCTTATGAAAGAGTACAGAAAAGGGAACTTATCTTTCCACTTTCTTTTCGGCTAAATTGAGGGTTCAAGTCTGCATTGAAAATAAATTTGACTCTGATGAGGTAGGGTTGGGGTACACACTTCACAGGAATAAGTCACCAGCAAACGCAAAGCTTTCTTCACTGGCCTTGATGTTCAGCAAAGCACAACAAGCCTCCTAGAAAGTATGCAGACTGATGAGCAAAGTCACACATTCATACCAGCATTCATACTTCTAGATGTCATGAAGCTCTGAGAGCCAAAAGTGCCCTCAATATAGAATGCTATGTTTATGAAAATTAATTGATGTCACTTTCTTGTGAGAGAATAAACAGACAAATTGAATTTTGTGGCTTTAACATAGTGCTTGTTTGGTATGAATTTCAATGCTCCATTGCCAAAATTATTTTACAAGAAGGCATTGCTTTTCATGGCATTTCTTATCTTGGACTAACCAGAGGAACAAATTAAAGAGACATTGCCTCATACACTGAGGAAGTGTGGGATTGCCAACTTGGTTATACAGCAGGGCCTGCAAAATTGACTGGGTGTGATCAGCAGAATGTGTGGTCCAGAATGTCCTCTTGGAGGTCTGAGGTGATGTGATGTGTCCAAAATGCAAACTGGAACCAGGAGTGTTGCAATGACTGTTTAGACAGTCAGTGTTGTTAAAGCATACACACAACAATCCAAAGATTAAAAAACACAGTTTTTAATTCCTCATGGAGACTCCTTGAAGCCCCATCTTACCCTTCTCAGCAGCCTCCTTTAATCAAAATCTAGGTTTGTGGAGCCAGAGGTTTTCTTCCTCTCATAGTACATTCCAGTGTTCTGGTTGCACATAAAAATGCAAGCTTCAATGCTAAATAAATATTTAGATGAAACGACTCTTCTTCCTTTCTGTTGTTTCCATGGCATGTTTGCATGCATTTATCAGTGAGAGAGGACACTAACAGCTACAGCACAAACTGTATATATTGATGCTTGGTAACTACAGGTTTCCATGAGCAGTCATTTGTTATGTATTTTAAATGAGGAGAGGAAGGATTTACTGCAAAGATTTAACCTGGTAGGGATTGCTTAATAAGATAGCAAAATTGGTGCATCGTGTGGCTTAAACAGAATCCTCCTGTCATTGGCAATCAATCCCTCTATATAGCTACTATTTTCTATAATATATGGAACCATTTGCTATATGAAAGGTTGTATATGATACTGTAGTTAACACAAAGGGATTTGTTATAAGGCTGCAACTGGATGGGGAAAATTCTGTTACTTCAGAGATGAAATCTATTTATTAAAATATATGAACCCTACATAACATTATGTCACTTCAGGGGTCCATCACTGTCTGTTCCATTTACTGTGCTCCCATGGGCACGGGCTGAACAAGATGAGCTCGCAGGTATTTTCTGTTGCAGATATTTCTGCAATGGAAGAGTAAAGCAATCAATAGGGTCAAGAGCATTTTAGCCTCTGCCCACTTTCCTCTTATTTAGATTGGGAACGCATGCAGACCTGCTTAGCAGTATCAGCCACTTGCCCCCATAAATATCTAAAGCATTAAATTGTGTACTATTTATTGTTCACTGAGTTTACAATACACTAAATAACAAATTGACTTCAGGGTTTTAAAAAACATGATTGTAAGTTCGGACGTTCAATAGCTGCATCATTCAGGTGGTTTGGATAGAAACTGGCTGAAATCACCCCCTCAGGATATTTTGTTTTGAAACTGTTCCAACTCTTCTACTGAATACTAATGCTAAAATACTTCTCTTATTTAAAGGTTATTTCTTACTTATTTGCAGGACTGTGAGGTTGTTATAGATGCAGATTGTCAATTTTTCCTTGTATTTGTGGATGGCATTAATATTAGATGTTTAGCGTAAATATTGTGCTTATTTTTTTCTGAATATTTAGTGAAACAAATGGTATTCTAATGTACCCTTAGTGAGTGATATGAAAAGTATCCTTGTCAAGAAATTCCAGTATTATTGTTCTGTTTTTGTGTCCACTTATATTTAATGATCCATCCAGCTAAATGATAAACAAGCACAATGAAATATCTATAAACGACTATGCATATAAAATATGCCAAGACATATGTCTGGCAAAAAAGTCCCCAAATTTCCCTTCTGGCTTTATGACCTGTGGTTCAGCAACTACAGATCTTAAAGTGAATGGTTTTCTGCTCCTTGGTAGCTCTGATAATGAGTCACATTTGTGCATAACGCATGAGATGAGCAGAGATGAGCAGTTACGTTGAGGGGAATATCTGAAATGTTGCAGAGTACTCTGCTAATAAAACTACTAGCCTTGCTGTCTGGGAGGCTTATTTTTACATGAAAAGACTATCAGTTCGCTCTTAGAGTTAATAGATATGGAAATTATTAGTTCATTTTGAGTCCATCAGTCTCTGTAAGTGATAATTTTTGCCAGTTTATTTCCATTTGTGTTGATAGAAGCCATCTGTTTCTCTCTGCTTTTTGTGTCTTCAGATGAGTTCGTACATGCTAAGGAAATATTTCCCCTTCTACCCTTCATGTGCAGTTGCAATTTTGATAGAAATTACAACACTTTTGCTTAAGAATTCCTTTTGAACTCCAGTATTTCTAAAATATCTGCTTAATGGGCTGTTTATTTCTAGCTAGGAACGTGATCGAAATGTTTCATTTTCCTCCAAGCTGTGAGTACTAAATGATTGATAGTTGGGAACAAATTTCAAACTTGCAATTTAATCACTCAAGCTGCCATTCATATTAGCCAAATTGCTGAAACGCTGCTTTTTATTTAATCAGAATATAATACGTTGCTTCCAGAACAATTGAGATTTTTCTCCTTCTCATGAGACCCTTACCCCAGAGGCCTGCCCGGTTAATGGCTGAGATATAGTACACATGAGAAAAATCTGCCATAGGCTGACCTCTGGAAAAGAAGGAAAGCATTTATATTTTGCTGGCTTTCCTGTTTAGGATTCTTTGCCTGACTTTAGCCTCTTGTTGACGAAAGCCGTGCTTTGTGCACAGCGAGCACTCTCCCACCATTCTGCTGTTCAGACCTTGTACATCCCATTAGGGTGGAGTGCTCTGAACTATAACAATATGAGGTTGCTGGCGCTCTGCGGGTCATTGTTTTCTTTGGAGGCAATGATTATTGTGGTTTCCAATATAGTGATGGAGTCCGTCACTGAACAGCACAACCCTGGCTGATGGGATTTCCAAAATACTGCCAAAAATATATATATTTTGGTTGCTGATACTGCAGAAAGACACAAAGCATGTTGCTGAGGAAAAGCAATGAAAAAACAGCAGGAGAGATATCAGTGGTAACTTCAGAGATCAAAACAAGCAAGTTTGGACACTCATCTGACACACCTAATTTATGCTTTGTCTGATTTCTTACAGAGACTCATAGGATTTCGTGAGAGATTTCTGATACATCCTACAGCAAAATGTTATAAAAACAGTCCTTATATGATTCTACCCAGGCTTTAAATTTCTAAGAAACACAAATGCAAAATTAACTTTTTAAAGTAATTATCTCTTGTATATGTTTAACGTGTTTGATTTCAAGTGTTAGAGTTTCAGCCTTTGGCTGAAAAGGCTATCTTAATTAAGCATCTAAGTAAAGTTAGCCATTCTTGTACATCTTATGCATAAAAGAGTGTAATTTATATGTAGAAAATTGGAACAATTTATATTTGCATTGAATTGGAACAAGCTACATTTGCAGCGCTAGAATAACGTAATTACAATGGGCTGTGGAAAGAAGAGAAACATACCCTGCAGTATCCTTGAAAACCTTTGCCAGAGAACTTGAGGTATTTAGTATGTGTTGTGGATTAACCAGTGTACACACGTGGGACACAATTTACTGATAGGAAAGTTAGCGTTACAGATAATTCACTGTTGAGAACTGCAGGAGGAGCTTTTGCTTCTAAGAAAGATACTTGTCCTGTTTCTGCTGACACTGGGAAACACCAAAGAGCTTTGAAATAGATCTTGTCAGGAACCCCATGCACTCACAGAACAGTAACAATAGTGCGATGTAAGCCTGGATATTAATTCGAAACATCACAACAAGGTAATAATATGAGGACATGAGCCTGAGATACCCTGAATGAATTTAAATTTGATCTCCACAGAATACGACACCCTTGTATTTTCATCTGTTAAACTGACCTGTCTTTAAGATCAGCATAAAGGCTTTCAAAGCATATGCTTCACATCTTCTAGTCAGCAACTGATACATCATAGGAATCTATGTGCAGATGAGCATGTACCAAGGTCCCTTTAGTAAGCTTTAGCATTAATCACTAACTTAATTTGAATGATATAGGGACACACAGGGATAAATATTCCCCTGCATTGTGTTTTGGCTTAAAAATAAATAGGGAGGTAGGTATGCAGGTAGGTAGGTAGACAGACAGACAGATAGATAGATAGATAGATGATAGATAAGAAAGAAAGGCCTGCATTCCTAATTTTCCTGTGACAGTCTTGAAGCAACCTAGGAACACATGGAATAGATTACCCTGGTCTGGATTGCTGGAGAATGCGAACGGCTCTTAAAGAAGTGAATTTGTTGGACTGTGTTGTTTCTAGTTCTGCAGCAGTGCTGGCTGTCGTCTGGACTCCTTGTGATTGGGATAAATCTAAAAATCTGCATAGCCATTTTGAAAAAACAGGCTTGCGAGGGGGACCATGCTTATTTTACTGTGCTGAATGTTGGCTGAAAATTTTTCCTATATAGATCACATAAAAAAATAAAAGGCTTTCTCCACCAGGTTGAAATAGGGGTCATGTAAACATAGAGTAGATCATCAGTTGTGGCTTGCTAATTTTAGCCTGTTCTGATGTCAATCACACATCTCTGAGTTTAATCATCGTTTTGGTTCCGCATACCTTAAGGTGCTCCGATCACTGCAAGATCTTTCTCAGTTCTTGATTCAGCAAAGAAAAGAGGTGGTTGCTTAAAAGAATGTTCCAAGTATAGCAGGATACTTCTTTACAATACACCTTTTTCCAAAAAAATCGGCCATCTGTGTATCTAAGCATCCTGGGGATGGAAAAGTGGGAAGCCCCTTTTCATAACTCTCTAATGCTGAAGGCAGAAATGCAGATGACTTATCTTACTCAGGTGACTTTCACGTGTTTCCATACATTTCCAAGAGGTGGATGTAGTTCCTAGCTGTTGTCATGTTGTCATCCTTTATCTGCTGCAGCAGAAGTTCACTTGGTGCCTGCATTTTCTTGCACTCTTCTTTGGAACAGGACTTGAAAGTAGAAGGAATTATGAGTTGAATGGGGAAAAAGGTTGCTCTGTTTCTCAAACAACACAAGGATATGATTAGAGATAAGTACATTTAGTCTATGTATATTACATTAATGGCCCTCATTGATGTAATGTGAGTGGGAAGGAACATTATTTTCTTTCTATTAAGAAGCCCAGCTGCCTTCCAACTCAAACCAGCTCAGACTAATGCTCAATGTAAGGCAAGACATTATCTTTCCCCTAGAAATTCCTCCAGCAGCAAGGGTAGGTTGACCGAATCCTTCAGTGCCCTCACAACCCATACTAACCTCTTCCAGCCACAATCATTCCTATATTTTGGCACTAGGACAGAAGGATGCTGTTGCATTGGCAGGTGCTGCTGCTGGGAAAACCAGCAACATCCCTCTGTGGACCACAGCTGTTTGCCTCCCTCATTTTCCCGAGGCATCCTACTTTGAACGTGTTGGGACAGAGCACAGTTTTCTGCCAATACTTTGTCAGATGCTTCAGCATCCTAAGGATGGGAACACACTGCTGACATACAAAATGATGTGTTATTTTTAAGTTTGCCTTTATCCCATCAATCTAAAAATACTTAGATAATATGACAGAAATTTACTTGGTTTGCCAGCACACTTGGCTGAAACTAAATGTGTCTACTGGAAAGAACATAACCCTGGGAAGGACTATTCCACTTGGTTCTATTAGCTGAATCCCATAAAGTATTTTATTCTAACGCTGCTACAGAATTCCAGTATGTGAATTCTAAAAAATCCTTTGGTTTAGGAGTTAGCTTGTGGAATTCTGCTTCTGTCCATGGCTAACCAAACATGTTATTGCCCTGCCCGGAAGCAGTCTGGGAGTAAAATTCCTGCCTACAAGAGATGATTTCCCTTTCACAATCACTTCTCTCAAGAGGAGCACTATGCTGTGGGAGGTGTCTGTCTTGCATCTCACACATTACTGAGCACCTATTCCGTTGCAGAGTCTGGCTTTGATGTCTGAGAGAAGTGTCAGGTAAAAATAGAAGTGGAATGTGGAAAATACTGGAATGGAGAGGCACCTGGATCCATCCTGAATGAATTAGAACTTACTGCACCTTTGTGTACTGCATAGCACCATGTGCCTCTTTTGTCCAGGATTTCCTAACTGAACATACATAAATTTTACTTAGTGACTAAAGCACTGTGTTAAAGACTGTAAGTGATTTAAATGTTTCAGAATTGCTGAGTATATCTTGTGCCATGGATGTCAACGTGTGTCATTCGCATTTGTCAGAACTATTGCCAGATATCCAGAAGGCTCTGTTGATTGGCCAAGTACAATGGAAGGGAGGAGTGGGATTTGTTCATTTCTGGACTCCCAGTGCTGTCTGTCATGGGAGATTGCAAAGTACAGAGAAGAGATAATGTCATGTCCTTTTGCACTGTTAAGATTTTTTTGGTACCTAAACAACTTTGCATCATCCTGTTATGGGCCTTATCAAGTTTGAAAGGATATTTCCTGGGAATGCTACTAAACTAATGTTTTTAGCAGTGCAGAGCTGATAACAGAAGTATTTTAAAACAAGCAAAATTTGGGGCCTCAGTCCGGTGGCCTTGCCACCGCCACAAACATAAGGCTTTGATAAAATAATGGATGCCATATGTTGCTTCTTAGAGATGTCATGAATAGGAGAACCAAGAAAGCACATGGGGAGCAGGAAAGTCAACAACAAACCCCTTAAGAAAACAGCAGCAACTCCTTACCATGAAGCTCTGCACTTATTTTGTATTTTATTGAAAAATACTTGCAAATGACATTATCTGCTGACCAAAACTCTGACACATCCTGAGTGGGATTCTGATTGCATGAAATCACTATCTGTTTCTGGTGTTGGCTTTTTTTTTATATATATGACATTTCTGCAAAGTATTTGGATTGACATACTATATGGGTCTTTACAACTGTTACTAGGTTTACAAATGATTGGAGTACAGCTTCAACATTGATTTAAGCTGACAATTATTAGTTTCAATGTTTGGTTCAAAAATATGTCCTGCAAGTAAAGGCAAGTATGTTCTGTTTCTCTCATAAAGTACTTTTCAGGTAAAAGTAACATTTTATGAAAAGAAAAACACCACTGGTATGGGACCAGTAGACAATATGATAATAGCCATTTTGAAGTGACATTTTTGTCCATTCAATGTGGTCAGCGTTATCTGAACAACAGATAGCAGAGAAACCATGGAAACAAGACTAAAACCTAGTAAATAATAAATCATCACTCTTCTCCTAAAATGAGTAAAAACATTTACAGGCCATTTAGAATGAAAACAATCTGAAATGTTAGGGGCTTTTTCCGCAAAATTTTATGTTTCTTCATTTTCAAATTCTGACTTTTTTTGAGCTCTATTCAAGATGAGTTTCTTTTCCTTCCTACACCATATGCTTGCTTTAGAAAGCAAGGATATCTTTTGGTCTTTTTACCATGTCCATAGGGATTCTTTCTTGCGGATAGTAGGTCTTGAAAACACTTGGAAGAAAAAAAAAATACTTTGCTTTGGATGCGCGCTGAGATAGTGATGCCACTGCTCATTTAGACGTGTCGACAATTCCTAAAAGTCCTCTTCAGCCAAACGGATAGTGATTTTGACTGGGATTTCTCAGAAGTCAGGGGTTAGGTGACAGGGATCATCCTTCAGGACAGGGAAAGCACCGAGGGAAAAGAAAGTGATATCAGCAGATACTGTAGGACTTTCGCAACTCCTTTCTCTTTAGTTAGGATATTTACTGCTTAAGATCTAGTGTTTCTGAGCTAATACTTCTGATGAGAACGGGAAAAAATCTTTTTTATGTGTACGTCTAGAGCTGAAAAAACTGTGAATTACTTGCAGACAAGAAGAAACATTTTCAACTCATTTAGTACAGTGCAGCAGGCAATGCTTGCCTAGCTCCCTAATCACATAACTTGTACAAAGAAATGTCATATGTAAGAGAATATAGCAGTAGTTGTGGAGGAAAATAGCTCATTTTCTAGAGTAGGGATGGCAGCAAATGTGATATTAAGCCCTTGGTTTGGCTTGCTTTACCTAGATTAGTTTGCCCATTATGTATATATATAGGAACATATGGAAGAGTTACTGACTGGGGCAGATGGGTCATGTTCCTCTGGGACACCGTGCATACAGAGTGTGCTCTCTCAGATCAGCTAAGACTGTGGCAGACAACATGGATATGTTTGAAAAGGTTGTCTCCTCTAGTGCATTTGTCTGAGTGATTCTGTTAAGTATGAGATTACAGCTTCACGCTGTTTGTGGGAATTGGGTCATTCTTATTTGATATTCTTGATAATAAATGGCATATGCGTATACATTTTTAATATAAGCCTCATATAGAGGAGGCATTTTGTTTTCATACCAGCTGGGAGTTGCCTCTGTGTGGATCTGTTTCTGTACTCAGCTTAATAGAATATATATTGTTTTCAAGATTATAGTTCCAAAGTAATTACTGTTTTCATATTAAAAAATGCATGTGCATTTATTCTAAGAACCATAATAGATTTGTTTGTTTCTTATGTATCAGGAAAATTTATAAATAGTTGGTAAGAGGTGAGTTATAAGAGTAAGAAAATGTGAGTTTTTTTCACATTGCTCTTAGTGGAGGAGAAGAAAATAAAAATACATAGTAACTTAGTTCAGAGGACGGTTAGGAAGAATAAAGAGGTGCATATGAGAATAAAGCAACATTAGCTAGTGCATTAGGAGTAAACAAGAATTCAGAGGAATGCTGTCTGTAACTTTTGATTACCTGTATTTAAACGGTCTATGACACAAAATTCAATGATTCTAATATTTCAAAAATTGTCTCCGTTATGTGAGATCTTGAATCCCTCTAAGTGATTAACACCTCATATTTCTCTCCTCATTGAAAGACAACAGCTCTTTTTTACAATGTCCTGCATGACTTTTAGTGCATTTGTTCCATCTTAATTTAATATCATAGAATTATGGAATAATAGAATATCGCAAGTTGGAAAGAATCCACAAGGATCGAGTCCAACTCCTGGCTCCACACAGGACCACTCAAAATTCGAACCCTAAGTTTGAGAGCATTGTCTAAATGCTTTGTGAACTCTGGCAGCTGGAGCCATGACCGCTGCCCTGGGGAGCTATGCCAGGGCTCGACCACCCTCTGATGAAGAACTTTTTCCTAATCTCCAACCTGACCTCCCGTGATGCAGCTCCATGCCATTCACTCATGTCCTTTTGCTGTCACCAGAGAGCAGAGGTCAGCGCTGCCCCTCCACTCCCCTCATGAAGGAGCTGTAGGCAGCCATGAGGCCTCCCCTCATTCTGCTCTGCTCTGGGCTGAGCAAACCAATTTCTGTGATACCATTTTAAATTTAACTGTAGTAAAAAGAGAATGTTAAAACATAAGGGCAAAATCTTGGTAGGTAAATAGATTGATCACTGAAAAATAATGTTTCTTATTTGATTTATTAATTGATTTGAAAATAATTTTGGCTGTTGACCTCCACTGGAATCTGAACACCATTCCATTCCTCTTTGTCTAGGTTCATAGAGGAGCATATGATAATGTCAGTATGAAGGAATTTCAAGAAGTCTGTAGTTGAACCTCCTTCTGAAGTAACATCAGCTGTCATATCGGACCAGGTCTGAGATGAGAGCATCAGATCAGAGCAAGCATTTGCACAGCCAGATCTGGAAAATCTCCAAGGACAGAGATGGGACAACCTCTTTGAGCATCATGCTCCATTGCCTACTCTCTGCATCAGGAAAACGTCTTCTTCTGATACCTAGTCTGAATTTCTAATTTCTGAAAATTGATAAAGGGGCTCAAGGGTGATTTCATCAGTGTCTGAAAATTCCTGAAGGGTGAATACAAAGAATACGGTAGGCCATGCTATTTTCAGTGATGCCTGGTGCCAGGACAAGAGTCAATGATCACAAAATGAAACACAGGAGGCTCCATCTGAACATCAGGAAGATCATACAGTTCCAACGCCCATGCCGTGGGCAGGGTTGCCACCCGCTGCAAGATGGGGCCCAGGGCCCCATCCAGCCTGGCCTTGAATGCCTCCAGGGATAGGGCATCCACAGCTTCTCTGGGCAACCTGTTCCAGTGCCTCACCACTATCTGAATAAAGAATTTCTTCCTAATATCTCAGCTAAATTTCCCCTTTTTTAGTTTAAAGTCATTCCCCCTTGTTCTATCCGTATTAGACTGTGTAAAAAGTTGATCCCTCTCCTGTTTATAAGCTTCTTTTAAACACTGGAAGGCCACAACGAGGTCTCCCTGGAGCCTGTTTTCATAAGTGAGGTGCTCCAGCCCTCTGACCATCTTTGTGGCCCTCCTCTGGACCCAAACCAGCAGGCATTCTTCTTGTTCTGAGGGGCCCCAGGCCACTACACAGTACTCCAGATGGGGCCTCACAAGGAGGGACAATCACCTCCCTCTCCCTGCTGGCCACCCTTCCTTTGATGCAGCCCAGGATACAATTGGCCTTCCAGGTTGCAAGTGCACATTGCTGATTCATGTCCAGCTTTTTGTCCACGAGGACCCCTAAGTCCTTCTCCATAGACCTACTCTCAATGAGTTCTTCTCCCAGTCTATACACACATCTGATACTGCCCCGACTCAAGCGCGACATCTTGCATTTGGCTTTGTTGAACTTAATTAGGTTCATGTGGTCCAACTTCTTTTCAAACACGTCCAGATCCCTCTGGATAGCATCCTGTATCAACTGCACCATCCAGCTTAGTGGCATCAGAAAATGTGCTGAGGATGCACTCAATCCCACAGTCTAGCTCCTTGATAAAGATGTTGAAGAACACTGGTCCCAAGACTGACAGCTGTGGGACACCAGTTGTGACTGGCCTCCACCTGGACATAGAGCTGTTGACTGTGATCATCCAACCAGTTCTTTATCCACCAAATAGTCCAGCTTTCAAATCCATATCTTTCCAATTTAGAGAAATGAACATGGTGTGGGACCATGTCAAAGGCCTTGCACAAATCCAGGTGGATGACAACAGCTGTCCTTCGTTTGTCCACCACCATTACACCGTCATAGAAGGCTACCAGATTGGTCAGGCATGATCTGACCTTGGTGAAGCTGTGCTGGCGCTCTCAAATCACCTCCTTGTTTTGCATATGTCTTAAAATAGCTTCCAGGAGGATCTGCTCCATGAACTTCCCAGGCACAGATGTGAGGATGTCATACTATATTTCTATTCAAACAAATTCAAAAGCCAAATATTTTAATTATCTTAATTTTTTTAACTTTAATTTTAATTATCCAGCTAATTATTTGTCAATTGAAATCTTATTTCTGCCACTGTAAGCGAGCTCTAATATAAGAGAGTTCCTGTTCTATCAAAAACATGCTCTTCTAACACATAATACTATCTGAAAACATTGTCTTTTTGATTCCTTCTTATTACATGTTATTTCCACTGGGAAAACAAGAAGTCAGGCAAGAGTTGCCTTAAATAAAATGAAAACATATCTGTACTCCAGTTGAAAGTCATCAGCTATTTAACCATACTTGTTTTAGTGTTTGGAAATTCCTATCAGCTGATGTGTTAAAACCACCACAGCAACAACAAAACACTAAAAAAAAATCAGTGTTCATGGAAGCTTCTAGATTGAAAGCTCTGCCATAAAATCTGACTTTTGTCAAAGGGAAAAATATTATCACGTGCAAAGAGATGACATTAAATTATACACGTCATCTACTAATGCACTTCAAACCTCACTTTGAGGAGGAAGAAGCAATTCTACGTCATATAGTGAGAAAAACAGTTTTGCTGGTGATTTTTGTAATCAAGTAAGAGAGAATCCATTAGGTAGGAATGAGTGAATTTTTTTTTTTTTTTAGTTCAATGGCTAAAAAAAAAAAAGAGAAAAATGTTTGGATGTAATAGAAATAAAAATATTTTAGCTGATTTCATTGTACTGATTTCTTTTTTTCATGAAAATAAAAACCCTTTTTGGTAATTGGTAATAAATGACAGAAATTAAGATCTACATTCAGAACATCTACTGTCTTTGCAGTAGCTTTAAGATTAACCAATTCGCCTGTAACTTGAGGGACACATTCATATTTTTTCTGTGAAAACTGAGCTTTCCACTTTTTCACGTGGATCATAGAGTAAGCAGTTTGGAATTCAATTTTCCATGTTTCACTAATTTTGCCATTCAGAACAACTGACTTTAACTGACAGAAGTAGTCCACACAAACAGACACAGAGCAACACACAGCGTACTCCACACAATGGCACTGGCAATGATAGAAGACAGTAATAACCTAAGGACAAAACTGTGAAGCCAGAGTTAAGACCCGAATTTAGGCTCCGAGTCTTGGAAGGACTGCTCTAACTATGGCATTGTTGGCTAAATAAATCTGTCTAAGCTGGCCATATTTATGAATGCAGTCTCTCTTTTTTTCAGATTGTATTTAATTATCACATTAAAATGTTTCTAAATTGCTGAGAATTTATGTCAGAAGGACTGGAGATTCACCTTTTCGATTTTGACTGCTAAATGTTTCTGCCTATCTCATACCTGCCTATCTCTGAGAGGTGTTTAAGTGTATCTAACAACAATTATCTTGAGGGTCTCCAGATTTGCAGAATCACTAGAGCCTTTGTCTGTAAATCTCTCTGTCAAGGTTCAGCTGTATGATGATTTTGAAAAAGCTGCCAGTGGCAAGAGTTTTGCTTACCAGACAGCGCAGATTGCTTGGGAGGCTGACTGACCACATCTGAGTCCTGAGCTCTCCTGACCAGTACTAATGGAAACTTTAAGACCTTAAACATGACTTAGCCCCATTCTGAATTTTTGACTGCCTAGCATTGATGTAAACCATGGTGGGGCTACCAAAACAGAAGATGTTATTTTAAATAATTTGACTGAGTAGAACTTTCCCTAGGATTTCAACTCTCTGTTTTTCTGACTCTAGAAACTGACCTGTACAGCTATACTCTCCCTATAGCTCCATCTCACCTCTCTATAGACTTCATTAAGTGAATCTCCATATGGGAGATTTTATTCGAAAAAATAAATAAATAAATAAATAATGGATATCTCCATTTGGGTTTGGCTAGAGTTTCCCCTGTATTTCTATCTGCTTTGCTTTCTTTTCTCACTGGCTTTGATTTTCAGTCTACAGAGGAAGTCTATAATTGTTTTTGAGTGAAAATGCAATTTATTTCTATTTTAAATAGATAATCATAAAAGCAGTCCACAAGCAGCTGCAGTAGTTTCCAATGTCATCACTCTTCCAGCTGCTCTTCTGTAGACTCTTGTTCCAGCTGAACATAGTAGAAGATCATAACACTGCTTCTCATACAAAGTCTCAGGATTGGACAGAAATGATTGAGATTTACTTGGCTGAATTTATACTGACAGGAATGAGCAGGAATGGCTCTGCTCTGAAGATAATAACATTCTGCAGGCAGGTAAGATGTAGTATTAAACACCAAAACGATTAAAACTTCTTATAGCGCCTCAGCTACGTCCTCATATCATTCTGACTTTTAAGGTCTTTAGTGTTGTCAAAATACTGTCAAGGGAGCTTAGGATTGGCATGGAGGCAGATACACAGCTGTGCGGAAGTTTTACTTAAGATCTGATCCAGCTTGGGAGCAGGGTCTGTGCAGCGTGTCCACAGGGAGTCCGGGTTGTGGGGTTGGCAATGTGCCTTGAGAATTGTTGAGTGTAGCTCTTGGCATAACACCTTGCCATTTTCACCAGATGAGAACAACACAGACACAACCTTGTGCTGTCCTCCATTGCTGTGGGAATCCAGCACTTGCCCAGTACTTGTATACAGAAAGCCTGTAAATGAGTGATTTGTTACATATCAGTTGCCTAATCCAGACTTCATTCAGAATTTCTCTTATGATGGAAAAGGAGGGGGGAAATATTTTATGAAAATGAATGCTTGTGTTGTTCATTATTTAAATGTAAAATTATGTTTATCTTCTATAAATGAGAAAGCCTAAGAAGACAGGGAGGTGTTTGTGGTGTTGCTGCTCCACAGGCGAAGTCATGTTGTTCCGTTTTCACTTTCCTTCTCTCTAATACAAAATTAACTGAAGCTGGGACCAGATAAATTTCTGAGCGTGTTAAACAGAAGCAAAGAAGCAGACATTAGAGATGGAAAAAAGTCTTCTAATTAAAGGTGGGAAGTAAAACACAGCATGTGACTTAGAAACTATCTGTAGAAATAATCCTTTTCCAGGAGGAAATAGATTTGTGGTACTTTGTACGTGGAGAACTTTCACAGCATGTCACCATGCTGAGTGCCATTCAGAGTGCCATGCACTGTCATTTGAAAGGTGACAGGAGTTACACTATTAGCAGAGCCTTAAAGTGAATAAGATATTATTATAATGGATATAGATCCTGGCTGCAGTGAAGATTGAATGGAAGATAAATGGTCTTCTGTTATGCTTAGCCCATTTTCCAGGAAGCAGGCTCCACTAAAGTTTGATGTGAACTTTGATGAGAAGGAGGTTTTGTTTCTTCTTCGTAGTATGCTGGTACGTATCAAATATCTGCCTAAGACTCCCAGGGAGAAGAAAAGATCCAAAGATGATGCTTTCAGTGGGCCTAGTCCTGGTGCCCCCAAGGGGAAATTACAGTGTACTAGCTTTGTGCTTTCTGAAGGGCTGACAACAGAGTAATGTCTTCTATAAATAAGCTTCTGTGAGCACATACAAATAGCCAAATGCAATGTTAACATCTAATAGCTTACAGAAAAAAAATCTATTACTTCTTAGGACTAAAGCTGACTTGTTAACTTTATATGTAGGTTTGAACAAATGCAAAAAGTTGTCCCATCATGATCTTTTGTGGGAGGCTGATAAATAAAAGAAATAATAGATGCATTTGAAAAAAGGGTGCTGCTTTGCTTTGTAATATTCTCGAGCTGTTTTACAGTTCTGTGCCTTATTAATTTTAGTTTTCCAAGTCGTATGTTATCTTGTTAAGAAAGAGAGCAAGACAGCAAATCAGGCTTTGATTTTCTCAGTGCAACCTCTGGAAAATTTGAAAGATTAATAAAATCATCTATTGCAAACCTTTCTAATTGTAGCAAAGATGCCTAGATAAAAAGGAAAAGAAAACATTTCTAGAAATATTCCAGAATTCCCATCAGTCCATTCCAAAGCACAAGCTGAATCTCCACAGGCTACTAAAACAAAAGTGCCTCTTGCATGCTACACAAATTGAAAGTTTGTAGAATCATAGAATATCCCAAGTGGAAAAGGACTTACAAGTGCAATTCCTGGCTCCACACAAGACCACCCAAAAATCAAACGTTATTGTCCAAATGCTTCTTGAATTCTGGCAGGCTTAGTGCCGTGATCACTGACCTGGGGAGCCTGTTCCAGTGCCTGACCACCCTCTGGTGAAGAACCCTTTCCTAATCTCCAACTTTATTCTCCATGACACAGCTGCATGTCATTCCCTCAGGTACTGTTGCTGTCACCAAAGAGAAGAGATCAGTGCCTGCCTCTTTGCTTCCCTAATGAGGAAGCTGTAGGCTGTCGTGAGGCCTCCCCTCAGTCTCCTCTTCTCTGAGTTGAACAAGCCAAGGGATCTCAGCTGCTTCTCATACATCTTGCCCTCTAGACCCTTCACCATCTTTGCAGCTCTCCTTTGGACAGTCTCCACTAGTTTTGTTCTTCTTATATTGTGGCACCCAAAACTGCATACAGTGCTTGAAGTGAGGCCTCGCCAATGCAGAGCAGAATGGGACAAGCCCTTCCCTTGACTGGCTAGCAATGCTAGTCCAGCTCATAAAACTGTTATGCACAATTTACATAGATGTTCCTCAAAGTCTGCTTGAGAGTAACTTATTTTTTATCCCTACTCTATGAGCAAATTGACATCCAGACTGGCCATGCAAGCACAAATGCTGCAAATCCCTATACTTGTTTTTTTGTGTATATATGTGTTTGTTTTATTTTTTTGATAGTGTTATTCATGTGATCGATTTTATTGCGTTCAGCTCCTGAAAATAAAAAAAAAAACATATATTTGAGGAAGAGAGATCAGAAAGTGGAAGGAGATTTCTAAATACTTTTAACAAGATACAAAAAGAATATTGCTGCAAGACTAGAAACATTTCCAAAAATTTAAATGGTTGCAAGATTAGTCTTGTATTTCACATTCAATGTTTGGTTCTGCTAAAATCTTCCTGGATAAACTTCTACAATTCACTTAACCTTTTTCTGCCTTAGTTCCCAATCTGCAATACGAAGATAACAGTGTTTTCTTCCTCTTAGACTTTATCTGTCTGAAAATTCCTTGAAGCAACGGACATCTCTGCCTAGTGGCTGGCTATTAATTAGTGAGAAATTTATACTCAGTGAAGCTTAGAAGAGGAATAAAATATTAGTTAGATTTAGAACTACAAACACATCAAAATTTTTGTTTCGTGAACAGATAAAAATATTTTCATTCCTGAAGCAGGACATAAACTTAAAAGGTAACATATTTTTATAGATAAATTGAAAAACCAATAAGTTATTTCAGCATTATGATGCTTTATGAAGCTGCAATGTTTCAAGGATTTTGATGTTCTGATGCTCCCGCTTGTGAAACCAGATTGTGTGTCCCATGATGCACTGGCAGTTTCATGACTCCCAGAAGACATCAATTGGAAGAGAGTCAATTTTAACATCATGCGATTTTCCTTCCAATGACAGCACCCATGATAAAGGGCAGACTGGAGGGAACCTGAATTACAGTCCTAATTCTGCAAAGAGCATGCCAAATTGTACCACAAGGGCAAAGCGAACACAGAAGAAACTTGGAAAAGACAGTCGACCCCGTTCTGCCCTAAATGCTATCTATAAAGCATTTATTTTTAAATTCTTCCTTAGAAAGAGCTAACTCACACCTTGAAATTTCATTAAAGGATTCCTCTTTCAAGGACTGTGATCTTTAAATTCTTCTTTAATCTCTTAGCTAATTATATATATATATATATACAATCACTTTCCTACTAATATTTACACTTATTTACATACACTTAACTCATTCACAGTCCATTTTTAGCTGAAAACGACAAGATTACTTTCCCTGATCTCTTTGGGATCCTAATAGGTATTATTTCTGCACAATGCTATTGTCTCAAGTGATATTCATGTTCACAACTTTCGTTCTGTAATTGTGATGGTTTAAAGTAAATTGAACTGAACCAAATGTAAGATCAGTCTGTGCTGTCCTGACTTGAAGAGATGAAGTTTATAAATTAAGAAATATTGGTATAACAATGGTGAGAACTCACAATATCATGATATTACAGAGTATGGTATTTTCAGGATACTGTATTACTTGCGTGTGGTAGACATCTTTAGGACAGGAGTTAGCCTTTGGATCTTTGGATGAAGACTGTCCATCTAACGGAAACTTGATCTCAACAGAGAATAAATCTGCTCTGGAAGACAAAAGTTATTAATAATTACTTTTGTGAATAGTGTTGTTCTGCATTTCTGATACTTTAGTTTACAAAGTTATAGGGATTTCAGTTTTCTATTTTCTTCTCCTATTGACCAACGTACTGCCAAAGAAGATTTTAAGTGGAAAAAAATGTGAAGTGATCTTGATAGTGTGCTTAGTTTCAGCTAAATTCTTAAGATGGCTGTGAACTGCTCTGGTTTAATTTGTTGAAAACAAATTGCTCATATTTTTTATCTGAGACAAACCTTTCCAAACAAAAAGTGAGGCCATAGTGATTTATTCAGTTTCTTAGAAGTTGCCAACAGCAATTCATCTAACAAAACCCACACTCCAGCAAACGTGCACAACCACCTTCCTGCTGGGGCACAGGTGGGAGATCCTTTTTCCCTTTATCTCCGCTAACTAATCTTGGCCAGTAATAGAAGTGACCTTCATTTCCAATTGAGAACAGATGCAAAGGACTGAGAAGTATGCATGACTAGTTGATGCTTATTAAAAGTGTACTAAACTTTCAGAGGCCTGCTTAAACTTGACCTTGATATGTTTCAGCTACTGAAATCTTAGTCTCTTCAATACAAAACAATAAACAACATCACTTTGAATTTATAGGAGAATTTGTTTAATCTTTTTTTAGTTGAATATAAAAGAGTAGAAAGTTGAGAAACAGGTTCGGTTCCAACAGCCTTTCAAAATTGCAAGAAATCATGTTTATCTAAGTATGTGACCCTGGAAAAAAATTTAAAAAAGTGAAAAAACTGGAAGTCTCATAGTAAGCTCCCATATTTCTTCTTTCCAGTTACGCTGGAGATAAAGGATTGAAACAATTCCCTTAATTAGTTATTTCTGGGCATGATAACAGGCAGGAAATAAATGTTAATAATGAGAAAGAACCTTTTTGAGAAGTTTCAAAACAAACTGTGCAGATATCTTGATTAAACAGCACTGCTTCAGCAACTGTGCTCAATCACACTTCCAGGTCTTAATTCCTTGAATCTTCTTCTCTGATCCTAGAGGTCTGTAACTCAATAGCAATGTACACCCCATTACATGCTTTTCATCTTTTGAAGGAATGCAGATTCTCTCTCTCAATCCATTATTTTATTGTAGAAAAACTATGGATCCAAGTATGTGAACCATGCATACTTGTCGCAGTCTTCTAAGTAGAAGATATTGCTTACATGATGTTGGCATGATGTTACTTGTTCCCAAACCTGCTAATGGTGTACTTCAATCTACCTCTCAACTGTGGGTGAAGTTCTTTTGGACTTACTCAGTGTTCCAGCTTTGTAACTTTCTGGGGGTTCTGAGAGGAAACACTCACACTTACAGTATTTTGAAAAATGTCTGTAGGAAACTGCTGCAGTTTCAGTAGTTCTCCTTTCTGTCAGAGCAGATCTTAGTCAAATAAATTAGCCAGGCTCAGATGCCCATATTGCATTGTAAAAGAATATGATGAGCTGAGATTAGAAGTTTATGGAAAAGCTGTATGTAAGATCCAGAGAAAAGCTGTAATTTAATGCAGTTTCAATAAATTTTTTTTTTTTTTTTTTTTTTTTTGCATTAAAAACAAGAACAACCCAAAGTTTGCCCCCTTATATTTTATTTAGCTATAAATTGTCAGCATGTGGACTGGACCAATGTAGGAATCAATGTAGGAGAATATTGCCTAATGAGTGCTTGTTTGATAAGGTTAGATGGATAACTCAAGGGAATTACTGGCATTTTGCACCTGTAGATAATCTAGCTCTCTACTTTGGTGTAGTGACCAAGCAGAGTGAGAGTGGCTGGGAGAAGGAACTAACTGAAATTCCTCTCAGGTGACTTCATAAATGCCCTAGGAACTATTTCTGCTGTTGTGTTTAATTCACATTGTTTTGGAAGTGCTTTCTACTTGAAACAAAAGCATCACTGTAGCTAGTGTAGTCCCACTATCTCAAGAGGTTTCTGAGGCTGGAGCTGTTAGAAATGTGTTTCAAATGAGTTTCAGCTTTGAAAACAGCTGGAATGCATGGGCAAATGTGTCTGAATATGGAGGTGCCTTTGGTTTCAACTTAAGATGATGTACCACTCAGTTAAGAGACTTATTCAGAGGCATCCTGAGATTGTTGTTTTGAAACCTGCAGTACTAAAATTGGATGAACTCATAGCAGAGTTTAGCGTCCAAGACAAAGTATCAGGAGAAAAGTACATATGGTGGCTCCCAAGAACATGTCAGACAGACAGATGTTGTGTGAAAGGAAAATATATTCTTTCACTTGGCAGCTGGAGATTGTGGTTGTTCATCAGATGAGGAAGCATGAAGAAGTGTATGAAACATTATGTGATATTCCCTCTTATGCACCCTTTTTGCAAAACCTCTAGGGAAATACTCACATACACACACATTTAATAGCTTCCAAAGCTAGGGAACTAAATATTAATGTAAGAGACTAAATATGTAGCCAAATTTTCCAAAGTCACCCATGACTTCAGATGGATTTCTGTATTTATTCACTCTCCTCATCCATCTGCTTCTGAGTAGTCAGCACCTCCCTGTGTAAAAGGCGAAGTGGTATGTGTGTACTTCCGGTTGTCTGTTGACAAAATATTAATTCAGAAAATTCCAGAATTATTTGACATGATAATAATCATGGGAAATGGAGATTAGATGAACCCATGATCAATATAGTCATGAACTGGAGGGTAGCCATCATGTTGTAGAAGGAGGAGACAATGTCTGTGAAAGTAAATGACAAGAAATGAGCAAGAATGCTTTTAAAATGTGCTGAATTAATTCACAGAAGTCACTGATGCAAAATATTATCTACATAGAAATTATTGGCATAATCAGTCCCAGCATTACACGATCAAAGCTGTAGATGAGGTTTATTGGGAAAAGAGGTAGATGATTGTAGATGAGGTTTGTTGGGAATCTCTTGTACCCAAACCTTGTAGTCCCATGCATTATGTGCATTTGTGATCATTTTATGCCTTGCTCTAAACAAACTAATGAATACCACCAGGTTAAATGACCTTCATGATATCCTTATGCCTTTTATTCCAGATATAAATTTTCATTCTCTTGGGCCGATATTCATGTTTAATATTTTGGCTATTTTTTTTTCCTTTCCTCTACCTGCACCTCAGGCACAAAGCCAGGTTCATCCCTGCAGGAAGGAAACAGACACAAAGGGGTTTGGTAGCTCTCTTTGTGAGCTTCTGCTAGCTTTTGTCAGGAACAGGAGAAAGCAGAAATCTCCTGTGCAGGCTTTCCACTGACAAAGAGTCTTCAGGGTCTGTGAACATGCTGCATACAACACAGCACTGTTGGTGTCCCAGCGTGCCACAGCAAGCACGGGCACTGCCTGCTCACATTGGATCCCCTTCCCTGTAACAGCTCTTGTTTGGCCTTCAGGATTTTATGGTTATCAGCAAGTGTTTCAATAGTTAGTAATCTCAAATGTCACTTGCTGATGTCAGTTAAAGAAGAATTATATATTATTTCCCTTCTTATTACTCATGTTGTGGATGTAAAATATTTCATGCTTCCTTAAAATCCATGCACTGAAGCAGAATGGGATGCTGACTTTTCATATGCTGTCTGTGAAAGTTGGTCTAGTTAAAAATGTTCTTTCTGTCCTTAATTTTATTTTGAAGAATAGCTTGAGGCTTTTAAACATAAGTTCTTGTAATGTGCATGTTAGTTCACAGATTTCCAGGAAGCTATAAAGCAGTTGCAGACTCAGCCTTAGATGCAAGTTTTACAGTTCATCAGGTGGAAAGCAGTGATGTCTCAGCTAATAAACTTGTTTCTGTTCTTCACATGATTAAAATGAACAAGAACTGCACAGACCACTGGCTTCACCAACATCGTGTTGCCTCTGTCATGGAGCAGTTTTCATCTCATGTGAATAATGTTTGTGAAAAATCAAGAATCCCTGCATGCTCCTGAGAAAATTTACTTGTACAAATGGACCTTAGCCAATTATAAGTAATGGCATGAGTTAGCAGCAGCCAGTCCTAAGTATTGAACCATCCTTGATACAGCAAAATGAAGCAGTATGTTATCCAACAATATTGTACATGGCCAAAGAGTTTCTTGGCAAATGACACCTTCTTTCTTTTCTTTCTTTCTTTCTTCCTTTCCTTCCTCCCTTCCTTCCTTCCTTTCCAGTTATTCCTAATAATCACTATAATTGCTCACCTGCCACAAGTTTACTGTTTAATACTTCTGCTAGGTATTTTCATCTCATAAAGTCTCAGATTTCCTGTTTTTATGATAGAGAATGTTCTATTACACTAGACTCAGGTAACTATTGATTATTAATATCAATTGCTTTAAACATGCATACAGGTTATTCAGAGGCACTTATGATTTTTCCTCAGTGAGCATCCTCCTATCTGTCAAGTGGGTTATTTTCTCAAAGAGCAAAATGGTTGGGTGTTGAGAATCACACAGCAGGTCCCTTCACACAGTGAACTGGCTACTCAGAAATGAACACTTTTTGAGAAGCCACGTGCCGTTAAAGTGGAACCCAACTTGAGTCATTAAATGCAGTACACATTTAGCTGCACATGATGCTGGTCTAGTAGGACCCACAAACTCATACCTGTCTGTCTCTGACCTCTGGCAGATGAGACATGAAATTTTCAGTACCAGATAAATATGTCCTGTGCATAGTTTATTTGGGGGTGTTTTTCATAGTAATACTTTCAGTACAGCCTCCCGAGGCTTTGTGTCTCACTCAGTTCTGTCCTTCTTGGTAATTCACAGAAATGACATGGGCCTGGGATACATGGATAATAAAGGAGAAGTCCTAATGCCTGTGTCTGTGCATTGATATTGTCTTTCTGTAGCTTTTCTTGAAGATGTTCTGTACTTAACAATTATTGCATCAAAGAAGCAACAGGGCCTGATGTATTTAAATCTGATTATAGTTAACACCCCTTATGTTCTGTGTTGCAAGTACACCACACATTACCAGATGAACTAGGATCTCACAGTAAATCTTTCCCTTTCATGAAAAAAAAAAAAAATGAGAGAAGTATCAGGTGTAGCTAATTCAATAAAAAACAATCGTATGCTGTTTTAAGAACTGCACTTGCTAATTAGCAATACGCTTGTCACTACTGCTGTGTTACGGCTTGTGTTTAACTGAATTAATGCTCAAAGAGGTCAAGAAGTGTTTATATTTAAAGATGTACACTTCCTGAAACTAACATTTGAAAAGTTAGAGTATAAATGTCCTATCCATGAGACTAACCCCACTGGTACTCCACTCTCTGCTGTTCAATTGATTCTTCTAAAATTACACTGGCAAAAATACAAGTATTGCACAGGGACTCAGCCCTTTGTTGCTGGAAAAATAAAAAAAAGAGACACTACTTATGAGATAACATTGTGGTGCTGGCTCAGGACAGTTTTCTATTATCTACATGAATGTTCAGGGGAAAGAAGTACGACTTCTGTGATTCTGTGATTCTGTGACTTTGTTGAGGCAGAATGTAAGTGACGTGCCATGTTGTAGAGCCAACTTTGGATGTGTAACAGTGAGCTCCCTGGTGTTATGAAATTTAGCATCCCTGAGATAGAGGAGTATCTTTAGGTTGTTTGTGTTGGTACTTTTTTTTTTTTTTTCAAGTAGGGATTTACGTTATTGTCTTTTCCTAATTTTAGAAATGACTGTCACAGTCCTGGTGATTCTCAGTCAGAAGATTTCCTTTCATAGTGTCACTTCAGGCTAAAATAAAATCCTTCTCCCAAACAGAGATTTTTTACAGCAGAATAGGTACAATGGACTATTCAACTGAGTTCTATTGACTTTATAGATTCAAAGCTTAATGTTCATTTTTTATGTTCTCTTCCTTCTCATTTTAACATTGTTCTGATTTTCCTTTTTTTTTTTTCTTTTTTAACTGTGCATATCCTATTTTCCTCCACTGAAATAATTTTGTAAGAAATCCTTCATTGGGATAATGCTGTCTATTCAGTCATCACAGGCACACTTTTGTTCTTTGCGCTTTGGCTAGCTTATACACACACTCCTACACTTCCAGTGATTACTTCCAGTGCCAGCTGGGATACCTATCGGTGAATTCAGAGCTGATTAACTGAACAAGACAGTTGTTGCTCCAATTAACCTACTCTATGCATCAAGAGATTACATTTTTTTTTCATTTAGGAAACAAGAAGTGGAGGGACAGACTTTCTTTAGCCTAGTGCTCCATCCTTCTCCCCATGGGGAAAAAAAAGTCAGTTTGGTAAACAAAGAGGAATCATTACTGGACATCTGCAGCTAATAACTAGGACACAACAGAAATTTGAGAGCTGGATGCTTAAGAGTTCATTGTAGCTTTTATTTGCATATACAAAGCTCCTTCCAGCAGACTGTGAAAAAAATATTTCCTTTAGCTGGAAATTGCTAGTTTTCTACAGAGCAAACAAATGTGTTAAATAATTAATGCAACCAAAAAGGTACTCTGCATAAATGCAAGCTTTAAATATCAACATGCTTTTGCTTCACACAAATGTTTAAGCCATGTAATTCACAAGGTAGGACTGTGTCTGACCTCTGTGGGAATGCATAGAAATGAAACTTTCCATGAGTTTTCACCCCTCGCTCTCTCTCTGTAGGAAGAAGGAAACAATCACAGTCCTTGTCTTCTAACACAATGCTAACAGACAAGCTCTGGAGATACTTGGGCAGCAGCACAAGAGGCTAATGCACTCAAAGGTTTACTCCATCTCTTTGCTGCATATTGCTACTGTCACTGCTAATTCAGCAGAAGGAAATGTATATCCACTCCAGAACTGTCCCAAGAAGGGAAGGATAAATGTGTTCAGGACCTTGTTGAAGATCCAGGGTCTTGTTCAGGTGGTCAGGGCTGATTGTGCATAGGCAATACCAACTGCATGAAGACCAGTTTAGCCTCAGAAGCTCTTCTTAACCTCCTGTTTTGAACTCTTGTGCAAGCGGTTACAGGGTGGCAACTGACTGTGCAGCTGGAAGAAATCAAAACAAACCTCTGCCTTTTGTGGTTGTTTTATTCTCTTCTTTATCTCAAAATGTATCTAATGTTTCAGTTAAGTAGTAACAAAGGTATACTGCTTGGTTTCATGAAGATGGTGGTGATAAAAATAGATACTGATGTCATAGGAAGCTCTCAGCCTTTGTTGGATTTATATTGCTTTACCTTTAGTGGAAAAGAAATTGAGCAGAAGCAACATGAAAATAAAACTTTGTTTGCTAAAAAAAGTATGTAGGTTGCTCTGAAAATAATACATCGTATTTATTTCCATGGAAATGACAACAACAAACACAATAACATTAGTTGATAGAGCTAATTGTCAGCTACCAAACACTATTTATCAAAACAGTCACCATCATTAGCTATGCATTTTCACCAGCGATGAACAAGAGCCTGCATGCCACGCTTGTAAAAATCTGCACAGGTGGAGGTGCCCCCCTGTCACTGTCACCACTGCTGAAATGTACCGCAGTCACCTCACTGTGCTCACATCCACTGTTTGGTCTCCATCAACATTCAGAAAATGTTGATGCATGTCAACAGGTGCCGTTTTTTCCACATGGAGGAATTCAGTGTCACACCTTTGCTACGTATGCACTTCCATGTCAGGCACCATTGTGTCAGAGTGCCCCTCTGCTGCCATCTGCCACAGAGCAACAAAATGGAATGGGATTTTGGTGGGAAGGTTCAGCCTTTACTGCCATACTACCAACATCCACCTCTAATGTTGTGGGCCAAAATAATAAAACATGAGGCATTACTTTCGGAGCGGACCTTGTAAATTAGCATTTAATTTTACCTCCTGGAGGTGGCCTGAAATTGAAGATTACTGATAACTGAAATCTTGAGGATTTAAAATCAGTTCTTTGTTCTGATTGAGAATGATCATGCATAGTTTATTTCAGCATCAGCTCATAGCTGTCTTCTTCTAGAACATTTTTGCACCCTCAGACAGGAGCAGGAGTGACTCAGATCACAAGCTCTGGAAAAGCATTTTTCAAGGACTTGCTGCATGCCCAAAGATCTCATGCCTCCTAGCTTCTCTTTAAGCCGACTCCCAGCACAGTTCACGTGCCTGAGGTTTCATGGAATTAACCAAAACTAGATGAATCCATATAACATTTCAGGCTTTTAGCTGAAAGTCTATTCCACCATGAAATTTCTCAACACTTCTTGTGTATTGATGAATACATACTGTATTTTATTAACACACTTTTGTCATCTCTGCCTACAGTGAAGAATTTAAACCAGATGATCTGAACATACGTGTATTTGTAGGTTAGAAACATTCAACTCCACAAAAAAGCTCCACATAATGTTCAGAGGTAAATTGCTTATGTCCTGTTATCAACAGAAGCCAGATCTATGTAATCTGTAGCTCATCTTTTGCCAGTCTTTTCATTTAAACGTAGTTCAGATATGAGGTCATTATCTTGAGGCCTCTGATTTTGGTAGCATCTACTTACATACAGGGGCTAGACTGGTAGATTGGCCAAATAAATAGATAAATCTGAACAGCAGTATTAATTTTGTTATTGTAAGTGATTTTTAAAATGGAGCATTGTTATTGCTGAGTAGATAGCAAAAGGAGATTTCTGTCTCCTTTTCTGAAAAGAAGGTAAGGAATTCCAATATATCTTTTAGAAGACACCTCAAATACAGTTCTTCTATTCTTGTGATTCTAAGCTATGACTTAATCTTGGGTTTTTGTTGTTTGTGTCTCTGTGTGTATGTGTGTTGTTTGTTGTTGTTTAGTTTATTCCAGCTGATAGCCTGAGCTCATCTTTGGGAGGAGAGGAGCGCTGGCCAAGCTCCTTTCTGAAAGCATGTCTCTCTGCAAGGGTATTCAGTGTTAAAAAGAGGGAAGGGGAGGAGGGAAAATGACCTCACCAAGAGATGGTTAAGGTAAACGCAGCCGCCTGTCTCAGCTCCCATTAACTAACAAATCTGTGCTTCAGGCTGCTATACCGGCTCTTTTTTTCAGATATAAGGACCTATGTCTTCTGTGATGCCTGCAGTGAATACACTGTCTGTTTTATTACATTAATAAGATAACATGCAACAGTCTCTTCACTAACCTTCAAGGGGCAGAAGCGTGCACAGAGGATGTATTATGTATGTTCCTTCCACTGCATTGCCTCACAATCTCCCTCCTCAGTCACATCCCCGTTTCAAGGTGCCTTCTCTGTCATGATCACAAGAATTCTTCAAGGTGAAGACTTCTGTGAGTGAGTGTGGCGCATCCCACATATCTGGACACTAAGATAAATGCACTTAATGTTTGTGTGCATAGTATAGACGGGAAGAAAGGCCTCTTACGCCGTCTTTTGAGACAAAACGTGCTGGATATAAAAATGGAGAAAAAGTGCCCTGAGACAGGGTGCTATGAAGTGCATTGTGATAGCAAAGGTTTTCAATGCAGTCAGAGATGTTACACCTTTTCCAAGCATTCATTTAACGTTCCTTTCAGTGCAGTAGCCTGTGGTGATAACATCAGTCAAAATACCATGCTTCTCCTTTTCTGCCCTGTCTCCCTCCCCCTCACGCCACCTCCCCTGCTTTAACTCAAATGGCTCAGAGAAGCTGCATTAATGAGCGCGGTCAATGAAGTACTAAAAGACACTTTCACTGCGCCATAATATTAAAACCTGAGGGATGGGAGGAAATGAAAGGCGGCTGCCTTGTCAGTGATAGGGATCAGGGTCCCAGCTGTCCAGCTGGTCTGAAGCGAGGCCTGCGCACGGCTGCCAGCCCTTCTTTGCCAGGTCCCTCGAGCCGAGCCGGCGGGGTCACCTGTCACTCACAGGCGGGTGCCTTGCCATAGTGGAGGAGGGAAGAGGCAGCTCGCATTTCACCAAAGCCGAGGTGGTGCCAGGAGGGGGTTGATCAGACAACAGGCCCCCTGGTTACATATTCCAGTGTCAGCACCATGATGCGAGCAGCAGACATGCTGGGCTCCCCCTGAGGCTGCTCTGGAGTCACTCAGAGCATGAAATATGAATACGGAAAGCAGTGAGGTTTTTCTTGCCAGATCAGGAACGCTTAAAATCATCTACCCTGTTTATCTGTCCTTTGAACGTGGTCCTGTGTGTTGTAAAGTTATTTATGTCTGTATTTTG
The DNA here is from genome assembly GCA_013396635.1 of Penelope pileata. NCBI lineage: Eukaryota > Metazoa > Chordata > Aves > Galliformes > Cracidae > Penelope > Penelope pileata. The sequence continues at coordinate 747,991 of WBMW01000082.1, forward strand.
CCTCTGTAAACATGTAATTAATGCTATCACTGTCTTTAGGATTCAGCAGGGTATGTGTCTCTGTGATAGGAGTCCAATGAAAACATGAGAGCTAAATCCTGATTTAAAATAGGTGGTAATGCATTCACCCAACAAAGCACAGCCTCTTTGGAAACCACAGGAGACTTGGTTTTAAATGAAATGTCAGGGTGTGTGTGAAGTAAAGTGACTCCACTGGCTCATGAAACAGCTCCCACATGAAAAATCATTCACTGACATCTTTAAGGGACTGGGTCAGAAATATTCTTCCCCTTCACAAACCTCTGGATCTGAAGGTAATGTTCTGCAGTATGTTCACAAAAGACTGGTTACAATCATACTTGTTTTGAACTGAAATTGAAATAATATTCTGCCTCTTCTGTCCCTTATCTTGGTCTCACTGTATATCACTTGCAGCAGGAGTCCCACTGCAGTCAAACAGGAGTCATATCAAGGTTAGCCTTGATATTTACAGCAGCATGGCTGTTGAGATAGATACCTTCAGAGATAACATAGTTGTACTATTTCCTGAAACGTGCTCTGTTCCGAAGTGATGCATCAGAAAGAAATGCAGCATCTTTCCCCGGCTGTGTGACAGGCTGAGATCATTTTGTTTACTCATTTGATAGTTAACATGTGACATTGTACTGTGTAAGTCTAGCACTGACATTAGGACAACCACGTGGCATTTGTATGCTTTATGGACTTTAAAACAATGCAGTGCACAGAAACACTTTTACAGAGATAATATATTGTCCAGTTGGAGGTAGTCACATGCAGACACAGTAAATATCTAAAATGCAGTGATAATACTGCAGTACTTCACTGAACAGCTGTGGCAGAATAAAACTACAGGATTTATAGGTTTTAATTCTGGGCTGCAATATGCTTCTTCTTGAGTCTTGGGTGTACTTGACACAGAAAGCTGCCATGAATTAAATTTGCATATAAACACCTAGAAATGAATGTACTAAAATGCAGCTATCCTAAGCGAGTAGAGGAGGATATAGCCACCAGGATTAGAGGCTGCAAGGCTCTGCAGAAATGTAGCTGTGGCCATTCATGTACTTTACATGGTGACATGGGAGATGCAGCTCAGTGTCTCTATGTTGAAGGATGGGCACAGTAAAAATATGCATTGACAATCTTTTACCCGAGTAAATTTTCAGAAAATGCCATGTGCAATTGGGTGATACGGTGTATTAGATCTGATTTGATCAGAACAATATGGATGATGACTGATGGCATGAGACTTCAGAGGAAACAGCATTCCTCTGTGGAAGTTCCTGCAGCTGAGTATTACATACAAGAATTGACTAGAAAATTCAAAAACCTTTCTTTGTTGAAAAAGATTGTTCTGCGAAATCTACTAGCAGTGTTGCCTAGAAAGGACTGTCTTTAGTAGTCTTAGGATAAGTGTCATGAGTCAAAACATTTTAAAATCAGAAATTATTGTTTTTACTTTCCTGGTTTTTAGTCTGGAACATAAGAAATGTTCCATGTTTACTCTTAGATCCAAGTCAATGGAAGCCAAATTCTTCCCTCTCAAACTGTTTTTAATTTTCTTTGAGTTTTCTGCAAAAGCTCTCCTCAAATGAAGCCTTAGAATGGACTAAACTAAAGCTGACCGAAAAAAAAAAATAAAGAAGGAAAATTTCGTTACCAGGTGTAGGAGATGAAAATCAGTATGCATACAGTCAGAGTTAGGTGTATGGGAAAAAAAAACACCAGAATTATACATACTTGCTGACTGGCCTTTCCCATTCAGAAGAAAGAGTTGGGAGTCACTGCAGACAGCTCTGTGTAAATGCCAGCTCCATGCTCAGTGTCAGCCAAAAAGTCTAATGTAAAGGTAGGAACAACTGGAGAAGGAAAAGGAAGCAAACCAAATGTAAATGGTGTTGTACCATAAAAAAATAGATATATACACAGTGCCACAAAATTTTGGAGCTGTGGCTATCCTCATAAATATTTCTCAGTATGAACAAAGAGTTAACAAAGGAGAGATGACAGCAAAAAACATGAACTGGGAATGATATTTACTGCTTCTCATGACAGAGCAACTAAAGGACAAAAGTTAAATTATATGGCAAGAGGTCTGAGAAAAAAAATTCACGTTTTCAAGACTGCATGCATACACTGTTAAATTTATTGCCACAGGATGCTTTGAAGGCAAACAGTATAAAAATAAGATTAAAGGCTGGACAGAGTTACAGAAGCTAACTGTTGTTAAACATGGTGGTTTATATGCAAACTCTCCTTCATGTTATAGGGAGAGTCCCCTAAATGGCTATCGTAAGGGGAAGTACACAGCCATTGATATGGGTTTATCCCATTCTCATGTTATGGGTAACAGATTATGAGACTCTTTATTCAATCCAGATATCTCCATTTTTCACCTGTAACACACAGTAGTAATGATTATGTAAAAAAATGCTTTAAGCCATTACTGATAACTGTGAAAGCAGAATTCCAGATAATTTGCTACTCAGTAAAGTGCCTTTGTGTGTAGAGCTGTGGGTAAGCCACATTTAGCAATGTCCTATCTAAACATTTCTAACATCCAATTGTACATACAAATAATGATGACTGGTTGGGGGACTGGGGAATGCAGTTGATCCAGCTCTGTGCTCATGCAAGCTCAGCCACAGGAGTTTCTAGTGGTCCTGTCTGCTGCTGGCAATGAAATGCTGCATGGTCAGGTGGGCAAGAAACCTTTGTTTCTGGAGTGCTGATGAACATCTTCCATGGGAAATGGTGAGAGATGTTGTTCTTAAGAGGACTGATTGTAGGAGATGATAGTCTGCAAAAAACATTTTGCAGAAAGAAATACAAAATGAAGGGAAAGAGGGTGGCTGATGGTACTTTAAGTTTAGAATCACCAAATTCACTTTACATTCCTTTTGTTTTAAAAAAGAAAACATTATCTTTTCTTCTAAACACAGTTCTGTTTTTAAACATATGTACCAAATTGCTGCTTTATATTTACATTTACAAATTACCTCATGAGCCATTCTCCCTCTCCAGCCCTTTCTCTCAATCCTAAAAATGTTGTTAAGAACCTCCTTTGCCTTCTTTCCTCTTTTCCTCCTCCTAACATGTTAGAAAATCTTGATGGCATATTCCTGTCAATTGCTCATAACAATGCGCTATTGAAAGGCATTACAATTTTACAGGAAAAAGAAAAGAAAACATATCAAAAGCTTTTTTTGACCATCATGTTGAGACCTTGTTCAGCCAGAAAATAGGGGACAAAAAGACTGTGCAAGGTCATTGAAAACCTAAAAATCAGAAAAAAAAAGAAAGTAAATTAGTTGACAAGAACTAAAGAAATTTCTGAAGGTAAAACAGGTGCTTTTAGCTGTAAAAAATATGTAGTTGTTTAACCTTTACTATTTGGAAAGAGGAACTTTGGAATTACAATAAAGTTACGGCAAGATATAATAAGACATTTAATCAATTCAGCAGTTCAACCTGAAATTAAATTTATCCCATGAAAACAAGTTTCTCAAAATGTAGCTGAAGAAAATGAAGTAGCCTTTAGCCAATTTCAAAGCAATTCACTTTGAATGTGGTGCTGTAGTGCTCCCTTGGAGTCTTAAACTGTGTTCGCTGTGAATGGCCTTGAAATTACAAAAATTGATTCAGTTCAATTCACATACTCAGAAAATTCGTTCAGTCAAAATACTGTTCCATGCTATTTAATATAATGAAAGGTTTGGGTCTGGAATACTGTTGTTAAAGAGTAGGTTAAGTTTGCATTGACTTTTTGAACACAAAGAAGTAGATTACTCATTTTGCTGTAAACATTTCACTGCTTATCGCCTAGTTAATACATTGATAATAATACCTGGCACAAATTTAGTGCACCTGTTTGTCTTGTCCCTAAATTTCACATAAGGATTGATCAACATAGGAAGGTTAATGTGCAGTAAACTTAGGATTTTTGTATGATTGATTATTACGCTACTTCAGCTCCCTGCGTGGCTATCTGAGGAGTACATCTGTGTCTGAGAGTGCTACTCCATTGCCAAGCGGATCTCACTGTTCTGCACATAGGAGACAGAACTATGTTCTTAGGCATCAGCCTGCTATGGAGTTTACTGTAGGTTCCAGATGCCTATCTCGTTTCCTGAACACTGCATATATATATTTCCATACATATGCAAACCTTAAAGCATACGAAAGAGGCACAAGAGCTCAGCATATTTAACAGAAGTATTGGATGGAAGGTTCTGATTAGGGAGTGGGTGAACTCCTGAACTGATATCAGAGCCAACACAGTTTATAAGTCCTGCCACTACCACTCACTACAGCATGAACTGAAACAGAAGTTAAAAAAGCACCAGTTTGCTGTTTTTCATCACCAATCTTTTAACTTTTAAACCAAAGGAGAAGTATGTATATATACATTCATGTAAGCAGTTCTGTTTTTGCCCTGATTAAGGAAATTGGAATAGGAAGACTCATAAATACTGCTATAAGCCTAAATTACTCGAACAAAAATTTCCTGTAACAGAATTGTGTTCTGCATCCCTCTATTCTGAATCACAGCCTGTACTGAAACAAAGATGGGGTAGAATATAGAAGTCCAGTGAATACAAACCAGAAACCTAAACTGTCTCCTCTGTGAAAGGCTGTAGATCTTGCTCTGAACGGAAGGAAGGTGGATTAACACCTAGAATGGACAACTCTTAAACACTATAGGGGAAATATTAAGTTTTTGTACTGCTTTGGAAACAGTAATGGTCTGTGCGAGTCACTAGATTAAATCCCACCTTTGAAATCAGAACCCACAAATCCTTTTCTGCCCCATTCTGTTTATAAATCTACCACTAGGTTAAAGATCCACAATGTCTCCTCCTCATTCTCACTTCAGATTCCTAAATCTTTCCTTTTTTCGCACAATTATTTGACTTTCACTGTAGTGATGAAGAAGCTACCAAATACCCAGGTAGTTAACGTTATCTCTAAGGATGTATAAGATGTCTATTTAAATTCCTTTACACTATGGAAAGCTCAAATCTCAGGTTGGTCTCAACTTCCAAGCATATTCCAGCTACTCAGCTCTGTGCAGTGTCTTCTTCCACTTGTCATATTTTTAAGTGATGGATGACAGTGCAAATGTGGGGAATCTTTGCAAGACTTTTAGCTTGAATTGTGGCAAATGTCTCAGGAAGAAGAAAGCAAGAATAAGTGCTTCTTTTTAGGTATCCCATAACCAAAAAGTGCCAACTGATTTTAGGTGCCCCTGAGGTCAGGATGTGGTGGGTAAGAAAGGGATATGAGCCATGCTGCTGTTTATATTGCAGTTGTGTTAAGTCAGACCATGTATGTTAAGCTTCCAGATTTTTTCTTTAACATAAAATCCTCGTTACTGAATGAACTCCATCTATTTATTAATCAAAAAGAGAGAAGAAGATAAATTATATATGAGATACGCAATGATAAGGAGATGTGAAATCCTTGAAATCATGCAGAAAAGCAATACTTTAATTACCTGATATTGAATAAACAGAAAACTAGTCAGGAAAATATTCTTAATGGTGAAGTATACTGGAATACAAAATATTGTTAAGAAAGTAGTAGAAGCACCCTCTCCTGGGACTTTTAAAAGCAATCTGGAAAAATGATAGAAATATAATGTTAGCACTTAACGAGGTGGGCAGGGTAGATGAACTTATTAAGTGATAAGACATGACGGGGTGCACATTATGGTCTCATAATGACATGCTTTGTGCCTTTAAATGTAAGACAGAGTGCACAAAGCTGTTAAGCACTGAGGTGTGTCGTCTCTAGACATTACAACACTTAAATAACACTTAAATGCCCTAAAATTCTGTTTCTAAAATATTAATTTCTAATGGTAAGGTAAGACACCAGCTATTAGAAAGAAAACTATTCCCCAGATAAAGCTATAACTTTTTTTTTTCTTTTTTCTTTTTTATGTACTGGAAGGTTGCATCAAGGGAAATTGTCTACACAGAGATTATTGTTACTAATTCTTGAGGATGATAATAATTAACATTGTTAGCAGAAATGTGATAAACTGTAAATATTTCATCCTTAAGGTTGAAACTGAAACGCATGTGGGAGGAAGGACTGCTTGGAGATAGGACCTGCATCCCTCTGAAGTCCTCCTGCTGCCCTTCCTGCCAGCAGTACTACTATTTGAAAGCAGAAAACATTGGGGAAATAGTAAAGAGAAGATGGAGTCATTTAGTGACTGATGGGATCATTTAGTAACTGGCAAAACTTATAAGCTTGAGAGACAGAATTTTCTTAATGAGTTTCAGAACTGTTTATTTTTCCCATTTCCAAACATTTCTTCACCTGCTGACATGGATATTTGTTAGCTGCCTGAATTAGAAAGCGTGTCAATGTCGCAGTAGCCTGTGGAGAATGCTGTAATATGAAAATGCTTGTGTACTATTGCTGCAAACAAGAATAGTGATAATCAGAACAGTGGCATCTTGACTATGTTGTATATTTCCTAAATGTTTTACAAACAATTATTCCAAAAGTGAGCTTAGTCCTTGACACAGGAAAATCAAGGGAAAAGCTAATGACATTTTGGTAGAAGGGGAATGCTTATTTTTACTCCTCAATGGCTATAGTGAATTCCTACAGTAGGTTGAGCATTTCCAGTAGGTAACACCAAAGGACTTTGAGTCTATTCAGCTACCCATGGCCTTTTTTCTTCCTTAAATCAAAGAGAATCTGAGGTACACAGCACTTACTTTAATTGCTTGGTAACTTGAAAGATTGTGTCCCAAAGGCAAGTCCCACACAGGCCCACTTGTGTGAACAGACCTGACAAATTACTTGTGTTTTTGAAAGGTTTAGGTCTAATTACATTTTCATTTACTTTATTATTTAAGTGGATTTGGTATCCCTAGGACACTCATGGCACCTTGTATTTTTTTACTGGATGAGTTTCAAAACTTTGTTATACTTATTAACTGGGGTATTTTCGCTTCTGACAAAACATTTTCATTTGCAAGGAACTGTAGTTGCTTTCTTTTTCTTTCTTTCTTTCTTTCTTTCTTTCTTTCTTTCTTTCTTTCTTTCTTTCTTTCTTTCTTTCTTTCTTTCTTTCTTTCTTTCTTTCTTTCTTTTTCTTTTCTTTCTTTCTTTTCTTTCTTTTCTTTCTTTTCTTTCTTTTCTTTCTTTTCCTTTCTTTCTTTCTTTCTTTCTTTCTTTCTTTTTCTTTCTTTCTGTCTGTCTGTCTGTCTGTCTGTCTGTCTGTCTGTCTGTCTTTCTGTCTTTCTGTCTTTCTTTTTCTTTCTTTCTTTCTTAATCTTCTAGAAATATTACTGCATTGAGAAGAGACAGAAAATGTACCAGACTTCTGCAGGATTTCAAGACTCTTTCTCTGTACTGAACAAACAACTAATGAAGTTCACTTGGCATTTTACACGTGAAAAAGACAAACATGGAAGGTAGCTATTGTTTTTTAAAAGGAACATTATTCTAAAACTTCAGATATTTGACTAAAAAAAACACAAAACCAACTTGATATTAGTGGTTTTTTAAATTATGCTCTCTGAACTAAGATGCTTCCTTATCTATATGGTTAAACTTCATAAAATATACAAGCACTGAAAACTCATTATTGATTCAGAGGACTGATCAGTCATACTGCATTTGTATTTCTTTCACACATAGTGAGTGGGTAGCATAGCCAGTCAATCTCCATCATATTCTGCTGCTGTTAATTCTACTGCATATTCCATTTTCAATGTCAGCATTCCCTCCACCCAAAATGTCACCCAAAGTCCAAAATCTTTTTAAAGTCTATGTTACATATCCTCCTTTGACCTCACCACACATCCACCCAAATACCTTATGCAAAATTTAAAGGCGTTTATCATCTGGTGACTTCATTATGAACTTGACCTTATCTTTCAACAGCTCTGCTGGATTCTGAGTTGGCTGAAGTTGCTTTTTCATCATCCAGCTGGCTGAGTGGTTCTAATGTTAATTTTTTTCTTTAGCACTTATGTTTTATTGCAAGCCTATACACATATGATATAACTGCAATAGCTGTCATTTCTATTCATCTATCTATAAAGCACATGTTTCCCTGACATCACAGTTAGGTGAACATTTTCTTTTCTCCCAAATTTAGGTATCCTCCGAATGTCTCGTGTAAGGCATTTAGGACTATTGGAAAATCTAGCAAGATATTTATGAAGAGATTTGTATAGGGATTCTCAGAGTTGGGAGATAAAATACCATATTCATCTCAACAAATAGTTTATTTCTAGAAAGTCTATAATCACAAACAGAGGTTGCCAAAGAAAAGGGATAGGAAGAAAATGTAGACACTCCTTGCTTTAATACAAAGAAAATAAATGTATTTTAGTACTCCTCAATAATGAGATTAGGACTTAGTGATTCCCCAAATCCATCAATATTCTGAAACAGTTGCCATTTTATCTACTTTCAAATGAAACCCAGTAATGATTTGTCTGTGTTAATTCTGGCAATATAACTGCATAAGATATAATTACCAAATTATATATTTATATGAAAATATAAGGTTTTGGTGAAAAGCTCCACTCCAGCATTTGAATAATAATGAAGTACTTCTCTTTGCAGGGCTCAGTCATTAGCACATTCCATTCAGTTCAGGAGAAAGCAGTGCCCTTGTCTGGGCATGCCCAAGGGACATAAGTATTTCCAAAGCAGAAGAAAGCAATAGTTCTGGGGAAGGAATTTTTAAACTACCTCTTAGTGGAAGCTCTCAGTAAAGAATCCTTGAAGAATAGAAGATGGAGAGAGGATGGAGTTGGAGCCACATTTCATCACAGCCCCCACCAAAAATGTTGGGAGCTTAAAAAGGTGCAGGAGTTGGCAAATCCAGCCTTCTGTGAGGCAAGCTAAGGACATAGGATTTGCATAGAACGAGACTGACAAGGCCATGAAGCATCTAATCAGCTTGTCAGCTGCATCCTGCAGGGTAAGAGAAACCTTTGGAGCTTATCTAAGCAGTAGATACGTGTGTGCTTCTGTTTTCACTTCCACTCATCTGTTTCTAAAACTTCTGCAATTTTGTTGTTTGTATTTGGTAAATACATTATTCATTTTTCTTTCATCTTACACAATCTTTTGCTAAGGAGATCTTAGTATATTTGGAAAATTCAAAGGTGTTTCATTCCTTGGAGTGGAAATCCTTAAAACCAGTGTAATAGACTGACTCGGGATGTCCAGCATTCAAATGATATTTCAGGGGTTATTTAATGTGTAACAGAATGTGCTTCGGTATAGAACAGAATTGTTAATTCAGCTGTTTGTGCACAAAAAATCTTTTTCAGGACTAGTGTTATTTGGAAAAGCTTGTCAGCTTGTGGTACAACAGCAGTGAGTGTGCCTTAACCACATGGAAACAAAGGAAGTATGAAGCGAAATTAATGTAGGAAATGTAATGTCAGTTACAAGGCCTAATCTCCATATATCTGAAAGCACCAGCAAAAAGACAGAGTGCATCACATCATACTCACAGTACCTTTGTGGTGTTCCCTTTCCAGTTGATGTGACAAAAGGTTTTCTTCAAAACATATTGCATCACATGGAGACTGCCTGAGCTAAAGCTCTTAATCCCTGTTTTGCTGGTGCTGATAGGAGAATTGATCTCTAGACACATAGGATGTTTGGCAAACAGGAAGCTGGGGACTGAGGTGGTCAAAAGGGTGAAAAGTTGCTTGTCTGTGACAGTCCAGCTTCTCCTCATAATTGTATCACAGGATATTAATTTGCCAAATTGGCTTTAATCCAGCTACAAAAATCTGGGCTTTGGGGACTGCTAATCATGAAGCACTTTGCACAAAAACCAGTGAGTGCTTTTATGCCAGGAACAGAACAAAGGAAACTCGGATAGCAAACCAAGAGAATATTTACAGCTCACAGATTTAACTACACAAATGTAGAGGTGCGTGAGCCCTTCATCTTCTGTGTGTTAGATTTGAGACTACTCAAAGAATGCTTCTTGGAGAGAATTCCATTTCTCCCCCTCCTCCCCCCACTTCTTGTTCCATACACTTCTAATGCCATACAATTCTTGTGGTGTTTTTACTGAACGTCAACAATTTTTACGTTGGAATTGTATGATCAACTTGTATTTGTCTGTCATTGGGTTATGTAGGTCACAGATTACCAATCCATAACCATACAGCAAGCTTGGTTCAGATAGGTGAGCTAGTTATAAGTGCGGTGTCCCACCTACTGAATATTTTTCTACCTGGTGACAGTCTGGAGTGGTGAATTTTGAAGAGACCGCACTATTTTTTCTGTGGACATTCATAGGTTTCCATTGCAGGAGTTGTTACTCAGGGAATGAAGGGAAATTCTCCTTGACAAGTGTCAGGTCCAGCGGAGCTTCTCCCATGCTTGATCCGAATGAATTCCAGGCAGAGCTGCTATCCTAGCTCTCTTCTTCTGGTGACTGGGAGGTTCCTGTGCTGCGGCCAGCTCTGGTAAGAAAAAGGGAGGGTGTTGCTGGGACCCCCAGTGTGTCTCGCCAATGCTACAGTGCATTTGGCAGGACCCAAACTGATGTATGATGATTTCTGTGGTTTGTCTGTGTCCTGAATGCCTCAGGGGACGCTGCAGTATTGTGTCACTCAAGCTTATTCATAATTCAGGATAACTCAGTCCCTACAACAATAGCAATGGAGATCCAATTAAATTAACCCATTTCTGTTGCCTAACTCTGCACCTCTGAAACGCTGAATAATTTCATATTCCTAGTAGAGACCTGATAAAGCATGCAGAAAAAGGCAACAAACACCAGCTACAGATGATTGATTATATTTTAGTGCAGTATATTTCTTTGTGATTGTAAATTAAGGATAAGGTACATGAAAAAAAGCAAAGACACTTTTTTGACCTCAAACTGTTGTTGACTCATCTTACTCTCCTCCTAAATAAAAGACTTCAGTTTCTCTCTCAGGAGGTATAAACTGATGGTAATGTTGTCAGACAAAACAAATCAATTATGTTTTCAACACATATATTTATTTAGAGGTGGTCTTCTAGGGGCTAACATGTTACATGGAATTTTACTTTAAAATTACATTATAACCAACTATGATTAATCTGTTTCATTTGAAAGGTATGCGTACTAAGTAACTGCTACAAATAGTTGTTCCCATTAAGAAACACTCAGTTACCAGTAAAATTCAAGTACAAAACTGATGAGACAGCTTTTTAGACAACACTCCAATTAATCCAGAAGGAATTTCCAAAGCAACATCTGTAGTCATTAAATAGTATCTATTCACTGTGGAATTTACTGATCAGGGCAATTCATCTCTTAAAACATTTGCTTTGGCATTCTTAGAGTACACACCTCTCATGTATAAGCTATTGAAGCATTTATTTGGCTGCATATTCTCAAGCCTTGGTTTGAAGTCAAGAAGTAGATACTCACCGATTTACAGACTTTGGATTAGTTCCTTGGCTGCTGTGCAGAATGGCAGGGAAAACTTTGCCTTATCAGTCCTGTGCTCAGTCTGGAATATGATCACACAAACACTACATAGTGTTCGTACTGCTTCTTACATCTTGATAGGGTCCAAGGTAATTGAAAGCTCAGCTGTGCTGCATAATGGAAAAGAATGAATAAAACAAGTAAATCAGCATCTGTACTGTGTGATACAAAAATACCATTGCAAGGAGCCAGCCAATGTTACGAATCCTGTTTCAGTGCTGCGCTTGCAAGACTCAGGCTATTCTCCAGCTATTTTCAATAGCTGGAAATCTATAATCAAATTCTCTTGATTGTGGATTCAGAGTCATGCACAGATAAATCTTGGATCCACTGAGCCTATTACTGAAAGCTCTGTGAGAAAGTAGGTGTGCTCCTGGGTCTGTTCCAGCTCTGGAAGCAGTACAACTGTATTCACGATTTGCTCCATGTATTAGTAAGTGCCCTGCTGGACATGATGCTTTGTATCCCTAGCATGAATGATCAACAGAGCACATTACCTGCTCATGGATAAATGAGAACTGGCTGTATTTGCCAAACGTGAATCAGTGTTTCTGTTGGATTTGGCATGTAAGCTTGAAGTTATATATGGGACTTTTAGACCATGAGCTCCATACGGTTCTTACTATCTTTTTGATTGTTAACAGAAGAAGAATGTTGGCAACAAAAATGATTGTGGGTTCATCACATATCAAAAAATTGCCATAACGTCTCAAAGTTTTTAATAGGCTTTTGCTTTACTATCATTACATATTGAAAACAATTAGAATATTGGTATTTTGTCATAGAATCATAGAATGGCTTGTGTTGGAAGGGACATCAAAGCTCATTCAGTTCCAACCCCCCTGCCATGGGCAAAGTTGCCATCCCCTAAATCAGGTTGCCCTGGGTCCCATCCAGCCTGGCCTTGAATGCCTCCAGGGATGGGGCATCCACAGCTTCTCTGGGCAACCTGTTCCCATTCTTCGCCACCTTCTGAGTAAAAAATTTCCTCCTAATATCTGATCTAAATCTCCCCTCTTTCAGTTTAAAACTGTTCCCCCAGGTGATGATGATAGCATCATATTAATTACCTCCTTACATTACTGTAAGAAGGTGTGAACCAAACTCTTAAAGATTAAAGGGAAAGGAAATTAAAACACAGAAAAAAACAGTGTAACATGCAGTAAGTGAGAATAAACGTATGAACTATAAATTAATTAATTAGTTAATAAAAATAGTTCTGTATTGTAGTGGAAAACCCTGGAGAAAAATGAAGAACCTTGTTAGGTATGATCGAGGTAAATCACGAAGAAACAGAACAAAAATGTTAAGGAAAGGTCATTGCGAATTGATGTTATTCAGGTCAGTACATCAGTCCAAGTTAAGGATCCATTTAATCACACTGATCTGTTGAACATTGGTATGTCGATCCAAGTAAGATAATTCTGAGATTCAGAATTTTATTTACAGTTCATTTTAAAATGCTGGCCAAAAGAAAATGATTGTTGTCTGGCAAAGCATTCCTTAGACTATCATTCTGCTTTGCACAAATGTATTTAGAACAAATGTGTATATGTCGAAGGGCATATAAAAGATAGGGATTTTTAGCAGAAATTTTGTGTGAATCTTCTGAATCTACTTATAAATTTAAAATACCAGGAGCCTTTCAGGATTCAGCTTTCATAGGATATTGACAAATAGGCTGATTCAATAAGAGGAAACAATAATGAAGTACTTTCATATATTCTGTTCAAGACTAGATAGTAAAACATTCCAGGCTGATATTAATGGCACAATTTGACCTCTGGCATTGCATCTCTTAATCCACTGAGAGTAAAGTGAAGTATAGAGAGGTTAAGCTTCGTTCCTGTAACATCTTTACGCTCTCTGTAGCTTTGGCTCAGCTACAGACACTTATGCACGAGTAATCTTTTCACATCAATATCCTCCCGAAGCCCACAGAATAACACTTGACTAAAGAAAGGCATGTGTATACATCTCTAGGGTCATGCCTCACTCCTATCTATGTCTTTATTTTTGAATATGTTCCTCATCCAGAGGTCATTGTTAAAAATTCTTACACATCACAAGGCTTGTGTTCAAAAAAGAGAGTGCCACCGACTTCTGTGTATCTCAGAGGATTATGTCCTTTCTAAGGAAACAGAAAACTGTGGTGAGCAGCAGCCAACAAATTGTCTAGTACAAAACTGAAATCAAAATTTCTTTTCAGAGTCGAGATGTGAAAGAAATGTCCAAGAGGGAACGTCTGTCTGATCCAAACACTCTGGCAGCTAGTTTTTGGCTCAGATTGTGGGTCCAAAACATAATCCTATTTTCATTGGGAGTGAAGGTGTTAAGCAGTATAGGTAAATCTTTGCTTAATTTCAAAATCTCAAGAGTTTTCCAGATAATTCAGCAAGCTACATTTCCTGTAAAAGAGAATTATCTGAAGATAGATTGACAGCACTGATCTGTTCCACTCTCTTTTTTTTATCAGACTATTTAACTATTGTTTTGCTCTGGGATAATGGTCTTTATTACTGCTTGTACACTTTTACAGAAATGCAGCAGATCATGTGCAACTTGTAATAAAATGGAAACATTAACAGGAAAGCTGTATCACATGGAGGAATATATATTATTTCTATTTGTAATTATTTACAAGGCGCTAAAATAACCAAGGCCACACGAATACTATAAAAAAGATAGAAACAACAGTTCCACTACTTCTTTAGGAAAAATAAAACAACAAAAGAAATAAACACATTTTTTTCTCCTTTGCTTGATGATACTTTCACTGCAAAAGGTAGAACTGTGGTTCTTCTTACTTCCTGACTTAGAATAAATACTCTTCTTTGTTCTGTCCTAATGGTCAGATTTTCATGGGTTGAATAGACTCATTTCTCCTTTGCTGCATCTGGGGGATGGTATCTGGAGAAATGAATAATAGGTGAGAAGTTACCTGCCTTGGTTATCCTACACATATGAAAGTGTTTTTGTTATTCTGGTCCACAGTGATGGCATGAATAGACTTTCTCTTTTATCTCTGTCAGAGAATTTTTAGATTTGAAATATCTGCTTTAGAATTCAGGTGGAGCATGAGAGAAGACCTGGTCTGAAGTTAAATCTGTCACATCCAGAACACAGCATGAATAATTTTCCTCTGATTTACAGTTTGGAGTAACTTGTTATGGAGATGTCAGTAGTTCATCTTTTCCTCCTTTTTAAGCGGTGACACAATGAATGACCAGAACATGCTCTCTGCATTGATTAGCAGTACAAGCTTCACAGTCACTAGCTCTAGACAGACATTTGAAAGATGAGAGTGGAGAATTTTTAAAAATGGCACAGCGTGAAAATTTCACTTGTAAGGTCTTCGTACCAGCTTTTTGCTCCTGGAGCAAAGGAGTTATCCATCTAGTTACTAAGCACAAATATGAAGACCAGTGAATGCTCAATTTAAAAGCAAAACACGTTCAGCTCAAAAAACCGTGGGGGGAAGGGGACACAGTCTTGAAGACTGAAATTAATTTACATATTTTTTACTTCAGTATCCAAGTGTTATCAGTTCATCCAATGTTTGCTGTAACTGGTGTTTACTGTGCCTGCTGTTTAGATGCAAAGATGGGAAGAGGACCTGGACAGTAGGAAATGTTCTTGTTTACCTCAGCCAGCAGCCCTGACTGAGCATGATAATGCAGAAGAAGGATTGACCATAATGGGAAACTACAGACTTCCTCAGGTGACCTTTCACATGAGGTGAAAGAAGGAGCACAATTACCTACATAGGTAGGGAATCCGCCAGGAATCCAGGCTGAGGGGATGAGACCTGGGTGACTCCAAGCAGAGGCCAGTGGTGCCAGCTGCACAACAAACTCTTTGTTTGTTCCTTTGTACCCCATGTTCTCCACCCCGTTTCCCCCCAAATCTTCCTTTGTACCCCCTGTTTTCCACCTGCTTTTTAATATGCTTTGATCTCCATCCCTGCTGTAACTGTAAGTAGGAATTTATTCTTAATTCCTGAAACAGAAACAGGAAAGGAGTGTTAATCATTGCTTTTACAAAGTTTTAATGAGATGAAAAGAGTAAATGCCTTAACCTCGCAAGCAAAGATTTATTTATGGGGTTTTCGCATTTTTCTGTAAAAAAAAAAAAAAGGAAAAAGAAAATTCACAAGGAATTCAAATTAGAGAAAATGAACTTATGCTTTTACTACAATTGAAAAGAAAGATTCCATAATAGTAATATTCAGATTGCCTAGCCTAGTGCAAATGCTGAAACATGGGAATATGGTTTATAACTCAGCTGGAATCATCTTGCTCATGTCTATGACATTCAAAACTGTATGAACACCACTGTTTTGCTTCATTCCTGTACACATATCATGTAACTTAGTTATGGTGAAGAGGAAGCAGTACTATTTACCTTTAGATTATGTGATTTGGGTGGGAGGACTGTTTTGTTTCTGTTGTTGTTTGTGTCAGTATAATGTATATTCCTCTTTTATAATTAATTTTACTATGTGTTAGTAGAAACATGTTAAATATGCTGCAGTTGAGTTATTCAAGTACAAAAAGCTAGCAGAAACGGTGTTCTGCAAGTCAACTGTAATTTTCAAGAAGCTAATAAAATGATTACACATACTAAGGGTTAGCGGGAAAATTTTCCACAACTCATTGCTACTGTAGTAATGTTGTATGAACAAAAAGGAAAATGTTTACTGACTTTGTTTTTCTTTTCCAGGCTCTGCAATCTGCAGTGAACCATGCACTGAATTTCTGCCTCTGGTGATGTAATATTCCCTCTTCCATTATAATATCCTCTGCAAAAGACAGAATGCAAGTAGTACTATGAGAAATGTACTCATAATTTTACACAATTTTTAAAATATATTTCTGTTCAGGATGGTAAAACTCAGAATACCAACTAATGTATCTTATTTCTGAGCTGAAAATAAAGGGTGGTAAAGAGATGAAGGGAAGGGGAAACCTTGTTCATTTAGAGAGTTTAAACTATAGCTTAATAGGCTAATTCCACACTAGTCCTATTTTATATGCTTTATTCTCAGCTCTGTATTACCGATCCTACTCCCACATGGATTCTCCTGCTATTCAATATTCAGAAAGTGCTTCTCTGTTTGATCTTTTAGGGGCTAAATAACATTCATAACCTCTCCATAAGAAGCTGACCTCCACTGGCTGATTGCTCCTCCCAATGGAACAATATGGGACTGAGAGGAGGAAAGCATGAAGAGTGATACCCCAGATGCAGTGTGGGAGTGTTTGCTGGAATACACCAGACTCCATGAAAAGACAGAGAAATCTTCTTTACACTGCAACACTTAAAACTGCACTGACTCCAAGAAACTGCACTGACTTCAAATACTAAAGAAGGAATCTGAAGAGTATCATTTACACCTGTCCCAGCACAGTTATATAAGACTTGATGTAAGAGAGACCCTTCATGGCAGTTGTTTAATCAGTATATTTTAAATAGCAGTCGTGTATCCTGCATTGTTTCTGGCCCTTTTTCCCATCACATCCTCAGGGCCTTAGCAATGTCCCAGCTGTAGGTAGCCTCCCACATGTGATGGGAGCATCACTATTGCTATCATCTGCTCTTTAAACTAGATGAGAAGATTTGAGTGCTTTTCTTCCATTAAAGTGCAAACCAAACAAACAAAGAAGAAAACAAAACAATCAAAGAAAAAAAAAGCCCACAAACAAAAGCAAAGCAAAAAGGAAAATAGTTTGAACAGTGACAGCAAAAAAGTTGATGCTGCCCAGGATGAGGGCTTCATGGTAGGTTCCTAGTAAGGAACGCATGAGTAAGGAAGTGGTGCATCCTGTAACATCAACCTGCCCTGGTGCTGAGCTCTTTAGAGGGTGCAGACTTTGTGACTCCTTAGGTCAATGCACAGACAGTGTTTCACACTTTTGAAGGTTGTACAAAATTAACAACTTTTACTGCAACGCAGGTGCAGTGGGACTTTAGCTAACACCACACATAGGACAAATATTAGGAAGTGATTGAGTTGTCTGCTAGGTTACACTCATTTTGCACTACATATCCTGGTACAAATCTAATATAATTTTGTAAAAACATAGAAAGTTAGCTTTGAGGATGTACTGGCCAGGATGCACTCACTTTTTAGACTTTCAGATGAGGTATCTAAAATAGGAGCTTAATCCCTCTAGACGCTCCTCCCACATCAAGGATCAGCTTGTTATGGGAAAGGTCACTGAAGTTACCCCAATTATGTTGTCTAAGAATGATGGTTAAAGTGACAAAAAACCCGTCATTTGCTACAAATTGACTCATCGTCTTACTGCCTCTGAACGTCTCAATCACTGAATTTCTAAAAAAAAAAGAAATAAAATTGAACCCAAAGTTATTTTCCTGCCCTTTCTAAAAGATTGAACGGTAAATGTACAAAAGTCAGATTTCTGTCCTATGTCATTTTTTGTCCGCCTACTACTCTCCTCTGGGAACTGGTCTCACCCTCTGGTTAATAATTCACATTTGCACTTTGTCAAAGAATATCATACTTTCATGTTTTTTTCTGAAATGCAGAATGAATTTAATTCACCATGAACTTCCTCTTATTGCAGCACCTTTCAGTGTTATCTGCATATATTTTATCCTCTTTTAATGCCTGGGAAATCTTAATAAAATTTTTTTGTTGGAGATGGACAGACAAGTGTCATAACAGAAATAAGCCACATGGACCTGGACTTTTCCAATAAACCATTGGCATGTGAGAGGAGACTGTTTCCTTGCTGGATATTGGACCTCTCCTGAAAATAGGACAGGTTTGATGCATCCAGGTCAAATTTATTTCTAGTGTAACCTCACTGAAATCAGCAGAATTACATCAGAGGAGCAGTTTTTACGGCATGAGTTTTATATTGGTTAGGTATAGCCTCCTTTCATTCACTTGGGATTTCTGAGATTCATTAACCTTTCAGAGCAAGTTTTATACCAAATGTTCATTTTTGTCTTAGAAGCTGATTTAATTTAATATTCTCTACAGCAAACAAAGCAATAGTTCAATTTGAGAAAAAACCTTAGGTCATCCCCAAGCGAATCACTTACAGGTGGTTAATAGAAAGCAGTGTAAGATAGAAAATGCAGCAAAATGAAAATGCCTCTGAATGTTCAAGAGAAGAACCAATTCGTAAAGCAAGTCAGCATGACAGAGATAAAAGCATAGAGAATTATTCATCTAGTTGGTGAGCTGATTCTGTACCAACACAGTGCAGATGACCGCTTGGTACCTTGAGCCGGTGGCTTCACTGCAATTTATCAAAACACCTTAGCCTGCTTTAGGATGTCCAGCTGAAACTGTTTTTCATGAAGGTTGTCAGTAATGTAAAAGTAATGTGTTTATTTCCATAAAACATGCACAGTTTCAATAAATTTGAGAATTTTTGGACACAAATTCAATACAAAATCCCTTTGGGTTTTTGGTTTGCATAGAGAATCATTAATAGCACTCATTGTGGAATAATATGTTTTTTTTTTCCTAAGTTCTAGGCAAGAAGTAATCTTTTTTGTACTAGCAAATAGCTAAAATAGATATTTTAAAATTTTATATTCTGATAGCTTAAGACTCATAGTTATTAGATGTTACGAGCGTATTAGTTGTCAAAAGAAAAAAATGGTTTTCACTTTTTGTAAGTTATCTTCCAAACGAATCTCAACAAATCCCAGAATTTTAGTTAGGATTAAACTTCAAAGCAATTTAAAAAGTCTACAGAGTGGAAATGTGGGCTTCCACTTCTTTTTTTTTTTTTTTTAAAAAAAAGAAACTAAAGCCTACCTTGAAATCAGACCATAAGTAACACATTCACTTAATAATCAATTCCTGACAGTTTCTGTCATCCTAACTGGAGTAATCAGACTATCTTTAACCTGGCTTTGATAACAAACAGAATTTGTACGACCATTCTGTGCTTGTGTGCCTTTGTGTCTTCCCAATAACTTCTGAATCAGTTAGCCAGTTTTACACTCAGACTGAAGGCTGAGCTTTCTGAGTTCCCACAGCAGTTCCTGGCTTTTGCTTTCTGGAGGACAAAGTCTTTGCCATTTCCTTGAAGGAAGCAAGGTGTCAGTGGTCTTGTTTCTGGTTTCCCGGCTTCCTTCCCAGTGGCTGTGGAGACATTTCTCTGTCCATTTTACTACTGTGGTCTAGGAAGTTTTTTCTGGCTGAGCTGTCTCCATTCCTTTTTGCACAGCAGCCCTCTGCTCTATTCAAAACATTTCTAAAGCACCAGACAAATTAAAACATGGCTTCTGGACACAAGTTTATTCTACTTTCAGGCGAGTAAGAGCTCACTTTCTGCATCTGTAGCCCACACAGCCTCACTGGAAAATGCCATTGACACCACCAAACTCACACACCTGAGCATGGCAGCTGCCAGAGTATGATTGCACAAACCTTGCTGTTTGGTACAAATGCCAGGTGCCAATGATTTCATGTTCATGTATATTTTCCTCTGCTATAATAAAACTAACAGCAAAAAGTTATAGCAATTTTAATTATGCCTGTAAAATACCACCGCTGTTGTTGAGCACTGCCAAATTCTCACTGACCCTTCATTTTTCCTTTGTATAAATCCATTAAAGGACTGCAAGTTCCTTCAACGCTGTCTGCAAGCGTTCAGTGCTGCGTAAAGTTCTGCATCCTTACAGCTGTATAGAAGTGAGGACGCAGGTAAATAAATGCTAACTAAATAAATGCTGGGAATGAAAATCAAGTATTAGTACCTGTCAGAAATAGTTATGGCTCAGTAATCAGTAGAGCACTTTTTTGCTGACATGCAATATGTGAACAAGTGCAATATGAGTTATTCTGCTTAGGATAACTATAAATCCAAACAAAATATCTCTTTAAAATAAACATCCATTCACAACAATTATTTTAGCTAAATATCAGTTGACCATTCCAAATAATTCGCTTGTTCAGTACTTAAGTAACAGTAAGAAAATACCATTCTTTCAAGCCTTGTTAAATCCTCCTGTCAGAGTGTGCGATTAAATAAAGCTCAGTTTTTATTCCAGAGGGCTTCAGTGAGAGTTTTCAAGGTACGTGTTATTTCTCTCCTCTCGGTGATGAGGATTCAAGTGTACAACCATTGATTTCAAAATGCAGCAACTGCTTACAGCCAACACTGAGATGTTAAAATAATAAGGATTTTATTTTCCTCTTCTCTGCTTTGTGGCACAATTTTACTGGGGGTTCACACAAAATGTCATAAGGAATTTTGCTTCTGCCAGAAAAAAAAAGGGGAACAGAAATGAAAAACATTCTTGTAACTGACTAACAGCTTTGTGTGAGCATTAGTGTTTGAAAGAGGTGTAGGGGCTGAGATCTGAGCTGTTGCTGGATGTTAAATAAGAAATGCATTTGTGATTTTTTCTTTTTTTTCTCAGCTACAGCGATGGAGATGCGTAATGCTGTAAGCGTGTTCTGTTGTACCATCCATGACCTCAATGGAGTGGGAGAAAATGGGTTTTTGCTGTCAGCCTCTCATCCCGTTAAAGATTTGAGTTTTACTCCAACATTACTTCCAGTCTAATTGCATTTGACCCAGCACTCTTGCTGTGCTAGTGTCAGTCAGCAAAACCGGAGGCCTGTGTGCAGCTAGAATAAGTATAGAGTAAGTATAATTGCTTGCTAAGCCTTACAAGCATCAGCCTTATGAACTTTCTCATTTTCATGAAAATACAGGTTTCTCTCCGCTTGCCTGCAGATGCAATACAGACAAGGTATTTATGTAAGGTATTTAGCTTCCTCTGTGAAGCTGCCTGTGTTGAGAAATGAGGCTCCGGAAATAAAAAAGCTTGCCCTGTTTGGTGTAACTGTAAACTAAAAATAGAAGCTTGTGGTCAGGTGTAAAAACTAGTGCATATGTTTACTACCAAAATATTGATAAATGCAAATTACTAATATCTGTATGTTTATATGTTAAAATTACAGAGCTATTTATATATTTACACATCTTAATAGGATGTTCAATTCCCTATTCCATTCAAAGAGCATAAATGCAGCGCTCAAAATGCAAAGTTTTGTGCTTTTGCCATTACAAAGCAAGATACCTAGATCTTTTTGTCTGCCTTTTCATAATTTTTCCTTCAATTTGGCATTTTAGAATAAAAACCTTCAAGTCAATCTGCTCTGGCAATCTGTTAACACCTGAACCCACATATAGGCTAGATCTGCAGTAGTTTGGGGCAGAATTTTATTGCTCCAATATTCAATGCACAATAAAGGGAACATATGACTTTCATATCTCTAAAGTGATGCCTGGAGCAAGTTGCAGTGTTAGTGCTGCACAGTTCCAACTACATCTTCGAGGATGCTCAGCAGCCTCAACTTGGGGATCGTGTACCCATGAGAGCTGAAAGCATAGAATATTTTGCAGTAGCAAGCTTCCCGTTATGCATATCAATTATTCTCCCAACTTGAGGAAAGACAATGCGCGCGTTATAGCACAATGCTGACCTCAGTTCTCTCTTCCCAGACATTTTTCTGTAAAAATCAAGATATTTTTGATGTGCAAACAATTTCATTTACACAATGCAACCTTTCCCTTCCCACTTAACGTATGAAAAAGCTCTAAACCAATAGGACATCCACAGCTATGTGTTGATTCACAAGTGTATTGACAATCTGAAGGTTCACATCTCTTTCCAGTGAAGATATTTCTAGAAAGGAAATGATCTGTAGAATTTTACTATTCAGTATTCTATTTCATAAAATAAAACATGAGCTAATGCAACATCCACCTACCAGGGATCCTTTCCTCATACTGTTCTGTGACTTCCCTGTGATACACATTCCCTGAGATTCCCCACCTTGCCCCCCCAAAAAATCTCATTTTCTGTGTTTTAAGCTTTAGTGCAAGATACCTCTGAAAGGCACTTTTTTGTCTGCATGCTCAGGTGGAAGTTTTTAATTATTAAAGATTATGAATCAATTATTTCTAAGGCTCCTGGTAGGCCATGCCTTTTTTTGTCTTTGAGGATTGTCAAGTGAGGACTCTACTTTTGTTCTGATGCAACATCAGACATAGCACAAGTGCACAGTAATGCAGCCACTGCCCTGAACCTTAAAGGAAGGGATAGGTGAACACAGCTGTGGTGTCTCCAGTTATATGCCAAAGTGGCTTAGAACTCCTGTATTTTTTCCCTGAAATTCTGGACAGAAAATGATTGTGTGCAATGCAGAGCATGTGTGCTATAAGCCTGCCTAAGTTCTGGATGCATCAGCCTTTCAGCACAGGAGCAGGTGAGCTTTCCATCTCATGTACATTGGATCCAACAAATCCAGCTCTGCAGTGTGTGGATAGAAGAACAGACAGTCCCAGAAGATTTATTTTTGCATGAAGAGTGTGATACGTGTTGGGTTCACTGTGTGAGTCCATTTTCTTGTACTTGCAGACATCAAACAGTCAGACTTTTTGAAATCCCTTAAATGCCAGCAACAAGCTAGCAGAGAGTTGCTTTGCCCTTCAGCTGGCACAGTAAATCTGCTCCAGGCTTAGGCATTCACTGCTCCTACAAACTGCATCCTCAGAGGCAAACACATTCCCTTTCCCCATAGGTCTGAATGGTCCCTGTCTCACAGAGGCCATAGGTTTCTGCTCAGCAGAGATGTGGGAGGCACAAAGGAGTCTGGGTGCAGCCAATACTTCCAGTGTGGCTTGGTGCTCCTGCACACCCTAAATTTGGGCATGAAGTAGCAGCCCATTGTGGAGCTGTGGCTTCATGAACTGCATGCTTCCACAGCAAGTCAGTGTCTGTGTGGGACTCTGCATCTTCCTCAGTTCCCCAGGACTTCCAGCTGTGGTGTTTAGCACAGGACTGATCCTGAGGTTTTGCTCCTGACTTTATGAACACAGTTCTTCCCCAATGAAAACAATACAATGCCAGATGAATGTCAAGGCTTTGCTCTTCACCTCTTAAAACATCTATGAATCATGAATGCTATGAAAGCTTGTACAGCTACATTTTTAATGTGCATCACATCTGTACATCTCTAGAATCATCCATCTCTATGAACAACAGCTGAAACACCTCATTCTGCATAGCTGCCAAAACCCTTCATGTACATCACATTAGTCAACACAGAAGGAAACAGTTATTTTTATAAGGAAAATGCCACCAAATCCTTTTTCAAATATTTAAAATATTTTTGTCAAATCACATTTTTACAATCCTTCTACAGCTGTTTCATACTGAAACAAAAGATAATAGAGCACATGATGAATGTCACAGAAATCTCCCTCTGATTTTATTAGCTCCTTTGCACAGACAGTTGAGACCTAGCACCAAAAGCAAATCGTTGCAGTATAAATCCACATTTGTGTGTGCAGTTGGCTTGCTACGCACCACATTGGCAGCACCAGCAGCACCAAAGCGTGTGCAGTCAGGGAAGGGTGGGACCATGCCATCTGGGCATAGCATGAAGGCATGAAAAAGGTGAGGTGAAAGAAGTGGAAACATATATGGTCTTTAATGGAACTACTGGGAGGCTGTTTTTTCTCCTGTTCCAGCACCCCTCCTACAAATGTTACACCCTGCAACACGATTATATGCATCCTGAGCAGTGATTTGGCTTCAAGTGACTTTTGTTAAACCGTGGACCAAATGGTATTGTTTTATACTGTTCTAGAACAGCCACAACAACTGCAAGTAAACTTACTGTAGGCTTGTACCGGTAGGAGTGATAGCAGAATCTGGCATGCATCTCTCATGAATGTCCTAAACACTTCCTTTCTCTGCCCTTCCAGCTGGACAGCTTCAGAGCCTGGCAAATGAGAGACTCTATTTTTAATGTCTCATTCAAACAGGAATGTTGTAGAAGTGGCAAATAATAGCTGCTTTCAATACAGGAAACAACATACAGTGCCACTGTTCCTATTTTATAAGCTACATTGAAACATCTCTTCATGTTGATTTTATAATTATTTGTGCTACTTCGGTCTATAGACTTTTCATTTAAAAGTTTACTGTTAATCAATGCAGTGTTTAGAGCATTTTTTTGTGTGTGTGCATATGTCTGTGAATTTTAATATGCCAAAGGATCTCCTCAGTAGGGTGCAAAATGTGATTTGGAAAATAAGATTTTAAATACTTCAATAAAATAGCACATATAAATTGTACCCTAAAAACCCCTTACACTGAAAATATGATTAATAAGCCTGGTAAATCAAGCTCTAGATTGTTAATTCGGCATGAATAGCATGAATTCCTTAACATGGAATAATTGCATTTTTTTTTAATGAACCCGGGACAGAAATTAATAATTTTCTTTTAAAAGGCAAAAACTCTGCATTAATACTAAGGTTACTATGCCAGTCAAACTCCTGATCCCACTCTGAGAGAGAAGGATGCTGAATACCCCAAAGGTACTGGAAAATAATTTATTAATATGTTAAATGACATATTTTATTCTCAGCTTTGTTCCAAACAATGTTATTTGGGCTGATTTTTAAAAATCACTTACAAGTATTCTCATCCAAAGCAAAGCTACTCTGCATGAGAACGCGGAAATCTGGCAGAGAAAGAAGCAAACAGAAGCACACCATTATACTGAAATGTTGGACAACACTAATAATTGGACAAATAAAAGTAATGATTTAATTATTTAAATGCTTTTCAAATTAAAGAAAGATAAAATTATCAACCCCCTTCTGAGATAAGAGGTATAATGTGTAGGGTGGTACTGCTCTTCACATTAGACATCCAAGCACTGGGATGCTTTGTGTTGCCCAAGCTGCAGAAAGAGAAAGCAAACCCAGAGAGGGACAGCGAACAGGGCTGGGAGGGAGCCAGAAGTCTTACTGAAGAGAAGAGTACCAGCTAAACAAAACAGCCCTTACTTTCCTGCTATAGAGGAAAAATAGATGTAAACAACTGCTAGCTGAAGCCTCTATTAATCACAGCTTGGGATGCTCAGCATGGTTGTCTTCACAGAAGATCTTTACAGAGAACCACCCATTTTGTTCCCTGCAATAAAACTGCTTCTAGCAGTTTGATCAGGAGGTTTTGCATTAATCCTCTCTCTCTCTCTCTCTCTTTTTTTTTTTTTTCTCAAATTATTAAAGCTCTGCGCAGAGCATGTGTTTACATTGCTGGCAACCTTATCACATGCTGGGCCATGCACATGGGGTCTGTGGAGGCCTGCTGAGAAAATCCTGAAGAAAGCCTGGTGCCCTAACAATGGGCAGAGCTTGTGCCAGGCAGAGCGGCTGCAGGAAGCAGATGAGGTGCGGGCACTCCTCACAGCCCTGCTTTGCTGATGGCACTGGAAATTATGTTGTTGGCCCCCTTTCATATTTGGGGATGTTGAGATGAATTAGATGTCTGGATTAGATTTCTAGGAAGAAAAACATAGGGGTGTCTTCTTTGAGTTGCTTGTTTTCCTAAGCAGTCTCCCATGAGGCAAAAAAAGTGCCGGAGCTGCTAGGCCAGCCTTGAAGGATGTTGCTTATGGTTATTATGAATACAATGCAACTCTGAATTGGTTATCATTTTTGTTCTTTTTATCCTTATCTCAGAGAACAAGAGGTTGAGGAAGTGCATGTCGCTGACCTGTGCGTTCCTGGACCTCTGTTTAAAGAAAGAATCTTGATGTGGAGCACAGAAACCTGTGGGGAGAGGTGGGCAGAGAAGAGCTGCAGAGACAGAAATGCCCTTTCTCTGCACAGAAGCAGAAAGATCAACTAGCTGTGAAACTGCTCTTTTAGCAAAAGCCTTTCTTTTTCACAAAGCTGGTGTTTTCTGACAGAGATCGAGACATGAGGAATTCCCTCTTCATTGTCTGGTGTTTGGTGCTGAGCCCTCATCCAAGAGCTTCTCTCTTCTTCTTCTTCTTCTTTTTTTTTTTTTTTGGTGAGAGAGAGCCCTAAGGAAAAATGTGTATAGGTATGCATTGTCTTATAAAGGTGCTTGAGCCCTTTAGTAAAAAGGTACAGCTTCCAACCAGAGACTTCTAGCTTTTTCCCTAGGCTGAAATTATTGTTCTGCTACAGAAAGTTAAGGTTTTGCCTCCCTTCCCATAAAAATTCCACCCACTTTAATAGGAAAAGAGAAACATTTATTCTTCCTGCTTCTGGTCCCCATCCAGACCTTCACAATCTTGCAATGTGTTTATCCTGGAAAATAGGGGAATGTATGCATTTTCCCTGTACTGCAGATGGAGGCAAAAGTGGATTAAACATCACACGATGAGTGGATATGAGCCCAGCAGCCCCAGGATCTAAATTGTGGTTCATGAACCAGAATGAGGAGCTGCACTCAAGCTGCTGCAAAGCGGCAAGAGCTGCTCTGACAGCCAAACGCTTGCAATGTGTGTGGACCTGGAGCTCCTACTCTCACCCTCACCTGCATCAGTAATACACAGTCAGCTTGAGAATCCCTCGTGTAGATAAAGAATCTAGGTGAAATATAGCTACAAAATACCTTTGTTACCACATGTAGCATCATTCTAACTGCCTATAGGTCAACAACAGGCTGTGGGACATACCTAGTTAGCCCTGAAGGATGAAGGATGGAGAACCATGCAGGGAACAAGCTTGTCCCCTCTCTGCTTTGTGAACAGCTGAGGCAAGCAGGGCTGGACTGTGCTTGCTCTAATTTGCTTCCTCTCCATCATTCCTGCTTACCTGTCCTCAGAATCCTCCTGGCAAGCAAGCAGAAGGGTAGCATTGGCAGCAACAGTTACTGCCACAGGCATGTTTGAGGGCTGCTATGTTTATGGTGGGGAAACTCCGAGAAGGAGGTGGCTGCCAAGGCAGGGAAGGGGATGTGGAGACAGATGGCTGCGTGCACAGGCAGCAGTTGCCTGTGTGGGGAACAGCACGTGGGAGGTTGCACAACTTGGAGCTGCTCCCCTCAGACAGTCCAGGTTGGATTATCCCCGTGGAGCCTTAAGCTATAATCATCATCTCTATCCCTGCAGGATAATGCCAGCATGGGGTGGCCACACGAACGTTGACCTCCCGACGTGCTGTATCTCTTCTTTCTGCCCTTTGGTTTCGATTTGGGATTTTTCTGGATGCAGCACTCCTTTCTGATTATTCTGGAAGTGCTTGGGGGATTTGTAACAGTAATAATGTATGGTAGGTTTGGCTGGGAAAACTCAGTTTAACAAAAATTGTTGAGGTTTTGAAACTTATTTTCATTCTGTGCTGGAATCAAATCAAAGTCTTCCAAAAACTGTTTTGGAAACTGAGCACAGTAATCCATTAGGGACCCAAGGGGAGGCAGGAGGTCCTTGTTGTGAGTGGAGCAAATCAAGACTTGGGTCTATCCCACCCCCAAAGTGGGCCCTAGCTGGGGGCTGTTCTGAGGTACAGCTCCTTTGTTCTAGTTCAGACTAGAAATTCCATTCTGGACCTCATTACTGAAAACCAATATATTTTCATTAGAAAAAAATCCATTGCTGTATATTTGTATTTTCTTTTGAAAAACTCCAGGTCAACCTGAAATTGAGGCCATGCCACATAAATTAAGTATGTGGGTTCTCAGCATTCATTTCATTTTTCTTCTCAGTATGTATTGGGCTACACTGCTTAACATGGTGTTTATTTTTTAACTTCTAAAATGTGCCATTTACAAAATAACAATATAAATCAAAAACACAGCAACCAAACTTCTGTGGGAAATTGCCTGGCTTACCTCTCAGACACTGCTTGCCAGCCTCACTTCAGAAAATCATCTCATTCTAAAGATCCCTTCAGAAATGCATTGAAGGTCTTCCAGGCCATGTATAATATTAGTAGGATTATTTCAGGAGCAACAACTGCACAGCTGTCCACCTCAGGACTCAGGTTGGCTGGAGGTATGAGCCACCAGCATTTTTCTGACATTCAAGAACTGTTGTGGTCTCCTGGACATCTATGGGGACAGCCCTTCGAGGATGTTTTCTGGGAGTGGCTGAGCCAGGGCACATCTCTGGAGGCAGTGCTGGGCCTTGGAGCAAGTAGTGCCTCTCTGCCCCTCTGCACTTCTGGGGACATTTGTGGATACAGTGTCTGGGCATGGGGCCCTCCTCCGTACAAGATGTGGACAAATGGGAGTGACTTCATCAGGGCCCAGAGCTGGTCATGGCTGGAGTTGGAGCAGTGGCCCTGGGAGGAAAGGCTGAGATGAAGGCTGGCCCTGCCTGGGGGAGGTGGGCATGGAGTGGAAACCAGTCTCTTTGCAGCACTGAAACAGGAGAGTTTTGTACCAGATACAAGGAGAAGGCTTTTCCCCATGGGGACAGTGGGGGAGGGTGTGCTGTCTCTGTCCTTGGCCGTTTTCCAGCCCTGTCCTGAGAGCCCGGCCTGATCTCAGCACTCAGCCTGCTGCAGCAGGGCTGAGCCAGGGACCTCCAGGGTTTTGTCTAGCCTAAATATGCCTCTAAGCCTTTGATTTTGCTGTTATGCAGCCCATTCTACAACGATTTTATGCTAATTCAGAAACAAAACCCTGCACACCGATGGTTGTGTGATTTATCATAGCTTCTTTTTGACAGCCCTAGAAAGAAAGGGCCACTTTTTGTGGATAGTACAGAACCCTTCCCATGAGGAAGGGAAGAGCACTGCTTGAGGAGCAGCAGGAGACACAGTGCCTAACCTGGACTCTTGGTTTTTGAAACTGCCCACGGTGGAGATCATGCATCTCCAGCATTTTTAAAGGGATGGAGAAAGCTTTGCTGCTATGTGCACTCCAGGGGAGGCCCAAGGGAAATACCTGCAGCCAGTATTTTTAAAAAAATTACATTGAAATTACATTCCCCTAAACTTCCACACCCCTCGCACCAACTTCCACCTAATTACATGGTGTAGACCTAGAGATGAAATTGATCCATAAGGTCATCTCACCCACCTCTCTCTTAATTCGGAGTTGTTCCCTATAATGAACAATTTCAAATGCATTAGTTGGCTGAGTCTGAATAGGCATCTCTTTTCCAATTTCTTGAAGCACCATTCCCCAACAGATGTCACTATTTAGTGAATGTCACGTGCAGAAAACTATTTTATGAATATTACTGTTTAACAGAGAGATTTTGTATTGTGCCATTGCCTATCTTGAACTGGTAGGAAGAAGAAAAAGATGCATACTCCTTTCAGAGTGAGAAAATATTTTCTTCCATTGGCTTTTTATTTATTTGTTTTAGTTATTATATATATAAAAGATATTTATGGCATAATCCTAAAATTCATGTAATAAAATCAATTTGGAGTCAATTTCTCAATCTTTGATCTGATCAATCTGCAAATGAATCTGCCAATTTACAGCATGAGCTTTTTTCCCTGTTCAGTGAAAAGTGGTCTTATTTCACTATCAATTATGTATGACAATCTAATACAGGCCTGAGACACACATGCAGGTGGGAGACCACTTTGCCCATTAGGGGGCATTAACGACATTTATTCTTCATTTCAGGCCTTTGTCATAATATCGCCTCTAATCCTTTTTTCTACGTCTAACAGAAAATATATTAATACTTGCTTAAAGAAACGTTGCAGCTTCTAGATGTTGCCCCAGGCTTATCTTCAGTCTTGTGCAGCTGAGGCTGGGAACATGCTCAGCTTTTGGAATATGGAGAATTACAGCAGAAAAAATTTCCATCTGAAGGAGAACCAGACAGCAAAATGCTGCTGCGGATTTCAAGAGTCCACCATTTGGGGGCTTGCTGAATTGGGGTTTTGTTTCAGCCCCGGAAAATGACAGGAATCCTTTGTGAAAATTGGATCCAGATGTGGGACTGGGTATCACAGATCACCCAAATTCTTAGCTGTTTGCACATTGGATTTCATTTGCAGACCGCGTCCAATTTTCAAATTACACTTTGCTTCTTATTCATGTGAAGAGATGGCCAAATCCTGCTTCCTCTCTGGCTGGTGGGAGGGGACCCTGTTTGGAAAACAAGCACTTTGCTGGCCTTGCACTGTCTCTGTGGTGGGGAGCAGGGGTTGGAGCAGAACACATCCATCATTTTGCACTGGGCGTCCTTCCCTGGATCATGGGGATCCCCACACATGTGCATAGAGGTAGGCAGGGGGCCATGGGGTGCGACATGCTCGCTGGTGTGCACTGCCTTGCTTCTTGTGCTATCAACCTGAAAAATGAGGCAAGATCCTGTTTCCTTAAGACTGGCTGTTTTGTAGCTATATTCTGGGTACGCTTCCATATATAGAGGTTGGGGGAAGATGCTCATATCTAAGAGCTAAGCATACACCTATCCCATTGAGTGCTGGGCCATTCTAGTATGTCTTATGCAGAGTACAATTCTGTTGTCTGCAATGGATCGAGAGGAGCCCTGAGGGAGTTAATAAAGCTCATACCGAGAAGTTTTAACTTAGACATGCATAAGGAGTAAATTATTTTTTAATACATTTTTTAAGAAGCACTTTTTTGGCTCAAAACCATCATGCCTGGTATGTTTATAGAGGCACCAGTAGCATGCTCCAGTTCAGAGTCTGTCAGTGTTTCCACTGTAAACCCTCTTTTCAGAGGTTTATGTTATAACTCCAATATAAAATTGAATCCAGGCAAGAAAAGGCTGGCATCGCTATTGGCCTGGAAGTGATGTTTTCTTTAATGATATTTTTAATTTAGTTTTTCGCTTATCAGCATTTGATTAATGTAAATTAATAAGAGTGCTTTCATCTTCAATCATTGTTAAGCTCAAAATGCTGTCCTGACAAGGTGCTCGGGATACATATGAACTTCTGGGTGTTTTTACACTTGCATAGCTTAAAAACATTTCAAAAGCTCTAGTTTGAATTTTGTGAGACATGAACTCATTTTCTGCAACGCCCTATTGTGGCATTTAAGAGAAAATATTACTCCAAGTGGGAATTTTAAAGACCAAGTGCCACTGAAGCTCCCTCAGAAGGGTTGTCAGGCATTTCATAGTTTGGACCCGTGGCCCTGTGGAGCAGCTGCTGCAGTCACACTGGCAGGCAACGCATGGTGAAAGCACATGCATGAAGTTCAGGTCACCGGCAGAAGGCTAGCTTAATGGGTGTCACTGAGAGGGGAAAGACAATTGCACATATGAACCCCCACCCATACACATACTTTTCCCTCTAAAACATTACGAAACCTCCAAAGGAAATGAAGAGCTCAAAGTTACGTTCACATAGTTTTAAAAATAAATATTAGTTTTAAATAAAAAGCTTTAGAGTTCGAGGTCTACTCATGAAAGCAGAAAAATCTAGTGCTAGCCTAATGATGCAGTTTCACCCTTACCAGCTCCGTTGTGCCTATAGGCTTTATAAAAGTCTCTCAGCATCGGGTAACGTTATATGCCATGTGCATTGCCTGCAGAACCTCAGCACAACAGGGCAGATTAAGGACAGAGTTTCTGTCTACCCTTTGAAGACTTGTGTCAGACCTTTTAACCTTCTGTGAAAATAGTTTAGTGTATTAATTCTTTTTATGTTATTCAACAACATCTTTTATACTTCCACAAACACTGTGTAGCTTTCATGCTGTAAACTGTCATAAATTCAGGCAGACTTCTCCATATTGGAGCAAGGCATGACAGAAAGCAATGAGGTTTGAGGATTTGTGAACTTTCTCCCCTGCTTATTGGGGTTCACAAAACTCTTTGAGTTTGTAAGCATCCCTCCCCTGTAATCCTTTTTTTCGCCTCAATTTAAACAAACAAGTATACTTGGGCATTATTTTCTTCTCCCTTAACTAAACAAAAGTTTATGCCGTACATTTTGAATGGGAGAACATGCTTTCCATTCAGGACTGACACATATGGAGACCATATACAGTGTAATGTATCTGTGGCTCGCTGCTCCTTCGCCCCCCTCACCAGGCTGTGTGCTGTCTATGTTCAGAGTTTCAAGACAGCCTCCTTAGAAGACACATCTGTGATACGAGATTGAGCTCTCCAGCTTTTATTCACCAAAGAAACACACCTCACTGCGTCTCAGGCCTCCTATTGTAACTTCCACGTGCCTTACAAATATGAATGGATGTATTACACACTGCATTACTGACAAGTACTTTTATGGCCATGGAGCTGAATCAGAGAGATTAAATGACTCGGTGAAGGTCACACAGGAAATCTGTGACAGAGCCAAGAATTTCCTGAAAGCCAACCTACCGTTTTTAATTATTGATTTTTTAGTCCTTCTTCAGCAGTATTCAAAGTGGAGGTGAAGCCGGCATTGTGTATTCATTTCTGTATATACGCTCACTCAGAGAAGCTCTGCAGACCTTTCTCTAAAGAGCATCTCCAAGCAGAGAAAGGAGACAAAGAGCAGGAGAAAGGACTCATTAGCTGCACCCCACGCACGTGTCTGAAACTAAAACGCAGACCAAGTAATGCAGTTTGCTCTAGGCCACACAGGAAGTTTGCAGCAGAGACAAGGAATTTAATCTACATCCCTTGAATCCCAGTCCAGTGCTTTCAACATCTTCCCTAACCAGTTCATATTTCATATGATATGCACTCTATACTGTATAGCTTTGGAATTTTTTTTTTCCCTCTCTCTTCCTCTCTGAAATAATGCAATCCAGGAACATTTGCAGTGAACTTTTGAACCTTTGATGTTTAAGTAGGTTAGAAATTAAGCAAACTCTGTTTCCATGTTGTTAATTGGAATCACTCTGCCTGGATCTTTTAGCAGCCTCCACATGGTTAACTTCAAACTCCCATGTCAGCCCAAAAGGGGAAAGAAAAAAAATCGACTCCTATTAAATGTGTTAAACACTTTAGCTGCACAAAATGTGGAGTGAAGTAGTTCTTTAAAAAACTGAATCGAGAGAACGACAGGCGTCTGCCTGTGTGCTTCCTCCTGCCTGGGTTGAAGGTCATTATTTTGAACTAATAGCTGACCTCCGTGGCCTCTGGAAGGCCATTATGCTTAATGGCCTGAGCTAATTTGCTGTGCTACAGGGTTGGCTGATCTTTATTTTAATCTCCTGCACCTTCTCCTGCTCTTGTGGGGAAAGCAACTGCTCTGATATAATCCAGTTGGCACCAAATTGCCTAGGGGAGGGAACAGGCGAGCTGCTGGGAGACAGGACTATACAGTAATTTACTGGAGCTTGACTCTCCAAGGGAAAAAAAGGAGAGGCAAGGCATATGCATACACACACTGACATATATATCCACATATGTGTACGCACAGGTTAAGAGGGAGGCAGAGTGGGAAAGTGAAGGTGCACAGAGGGGAAAAAACGTGCAAGAGAGGGAACAAGGTAAAATACGAAAAGATAGAAACACATTTTTAACCCCATTTTCCTGCCTTTAAGCCAACTGAAAAGAATACCGCCCAGATGATTTGCTGCCAAGAAACAGAAATAGCTTTGTTGTACTCTTCCTCGCAAACTCAAGCACCTATTTGAAAAGCAGAACTCCTTTCCCAGCCATACATGCTTGTGTCTCTCCCAGCATTACTGAAGAGGCTGTCATGGGTGATTGGTTTAAAAATCAGCTCAAACAGAAAGCAAACACACAAAAGCATCAGCTGTTAGAGACGTTCTCAGAGCTGAGGCAAGGTCTCATGGGGTGCTTCTCTCACAGTCTTTGTCCAGACAGAGGCATTTTTTGTCTCCTTGAAACATTTCTTCAGGTCCTCTGCGCAGGGATGATGGAGGACAGTCTGACCTGGGGAGGAGCAGCATAGCCTGGGGGGGTTGTGGGGCTGCAGAGCAGGAGACAGGCGCTTAGCCCTTACCCACCCTCAGCATTCTCTCAGAGCCTTTGCTTTCTGCCTTAGCTTGCATCATTTTGTGTTTGCTCCTACCTTTGCTGATTCCTGTCTCCTGCACATTCCCTGCTCCGAGCAAGGGAGAGACACGATGAAAAACTGTCAAGTCAGCAGCAAACTGAAGATTTTACAGTATGCTAGAGCTGGCAGGCCGAGGAGCAAAGCTGCTTTACATACATGTGGTTTTGTATCTGCAGTCACACATGCATGAAATACCCCAGAAATGTGCGCAGCATAACCAGCTATTGCAAATTACAGATCCTCATTCTTCCCTTTTCCCACTAATTTTCCACGGTCTGTTGCTCTTGCTGATATCTTGTCTAAAGCACAGGTTGCCTGTTCTTGGAAGCTTGGACACTGCTTCATATGCTATGGAGAAAATTGCTCATCTTGGAGTTTTGTGTTGGTGATTTCCCCCACCTGCACCTGTGTAAGGAGCAATACCTCCTTCTGGGGTCTCAGTTCTTTCATGCTTGATCCTTCTGGATGTGGGAGGTGGAAGTCCCAGGCTGCCCTGACCCCGTCACTGAGGCTCAGTCCTACAGGCTGACAGCATAGTCAATGGAAACACATTATTTGTCCCCAGTGCTCAGCCTTGACCTTGGGCTGCCCCTGTTAACGGTATCTGGGCTGTCATGGCCAAATTACCAGCAGCCTTAATGTTGGGAGGTGGGATGGAGAGCTATTAGCTGATGTGCTCAGGTCTCTGTATTCTCAGATATATCAGAATTATGCTATTGTACATGACTAAAAAAAAGAAAAGCCATTCAGATGAATTTATACTACGTTTCTCCGCTCAACCCCTGAGACCCCTTAGACTTGCCGTGATGGATGCCCAAAATCATGGCTGCAGCGGGTCCCTATCCCCATAGGGTGGCCTGAGCTGATGGCCCAGGCGCAGCCATGCAGACCCCAGTCCTCAGGCAGCTCCTCTATGCATGGGAAGCCTTTTGTTGCCTTTTTAGGGCAGCTTCCCACTCACGTGGGACTGTCACTAGAGCCTGGGCTTCAGGATCTCAACTGCTCGGCAGTGTGTGCACCTCAGGTATTAAACGTGTCTCTAATCTTTCCATCTGTGTCAGCCTGACAATTTGTGATATTTCACTCCATGTCTTACCCAATGAAATGGAAAACTCCTTTTTAAATGCAATTTCTTACATCAAATCAGTTAAAAGAAAGCAATTAAAAATCAAAAGCTAAAAATTATTTGTCTGAGACAGCACATATATTGCATGGTTTCACCATGTGTGCATCAGGGTTAACGTGGTTTCCTCTCCATTTTTTAAAATCCCTTCACAAGATCTTCGGCTTTCTAATGTATTGGATTATGATGTTCCCACACTGGCTCGCCCTAGGCACTGTACAATACATACCCTAGTAAAATAAAAGACCTCCTGCAGGTGGTGCTACAATGCTGTAAGTATTTTTAATTAGAATAAGCAAAAAAAAAAATCCTCCATTGTAATTTCTCTTCTCATTACAACAAATGCAAACCTCTCTGTGACATTAGCTCATTATCAGCAGAAAAATCCTAACTAGTATCTAACAGATGTACAGGTAAGACGTCTTGGAGACCTGGATTTAACTGACTCTTGATAACACAACTCCACTTTCTCAACATAGCTAGCAATTTAGTTACAGATTAAGGAAATTACTCCTCCTCCTGTCTATTCTGAAGAAAATTCTGGCCTTACTCGTCATTGCCCAGTAACTTGTGCAGTCAATTATTTTGGCACAGAATGAGGACCAAGTAGCTCTAAGATGTCATTCATCAGATAGGCTAGTATTTTACACCCTACACCAGCATTATTAATGTCCAAGCAACAAACAAGGCAAAAATAATAACAAAAGCCCACTAGTAAAACCCCAGATCGGAGAAAATAGCTTGGTTTAGTCAACATAGCTCAATGGGCTGCCTCTGCATAGGTACAGATAGGACCCATTTCTCTTTGCCTTTAAATCTATTTGATCGCCCAACAAAATGAAGCCATTATGTAGGAAACAAACCTAATCTGTGAAGCAAAATACTATCATTTTAAGCCTTCATCACTGAAACAGTCTTTAAAAGGGACAAAGAAAATTGTCAATCTGCAAATTTTCTTATCTTTAAAATTCTTTTTTCTTTCGTATCTGCTGACATCTTTTCCCTTTTATTTCTCTTCTTTCATTGTTTTGATTTATTTGTTACTGAGGGATGAAGGAATAAAAGGGAAACATAAAAAGCAAAGAAATAACATAAGCAAGAAATAATTTGTTTTCAAATATTATTTTCTTCTGCTTTCAGTTTTCATTTTTATCCCATAGTTTTAATTTTTTTTTTTAATGAGAATATGTTTTTAAGAGTGCTTGTTTGCTAGTCACAAACTATTACAAATTACTTGTAGTTAAAATAACCTGGCATGGCATCCTGTGATCTTTCCCCACTTAGGCTTGCTCACGGAAAGAAACAATTAAGACATCAACGCAAATGCATCTAGGACTGTCAGATCAGAAGATAAATGAAGGTTGAGTGATGAGGCAGTACCAACACTTCCATAAGAAACAGGTTCAATTAAATTAAAAATGCAATAACAATAATTAAAATGTATGAGATATGGCTCTCAGTTAAACTTGAATCTTATGCTTCTGTTTGATTTCATATTTTTTCCATTCCTTATGTACAGCCCCTGAAATTTCCCAGGGAATTAACAGGGGGAGGCATAGATTTGGAGATAATAATATCCTGTACTTCAGTGCTATTCCAAGAAAAGTCATTGCAGGTGTAATACTCATTTATTTTTCATTCTCTTGTTCTCAGAGAAATGCAGCATATCTGGGTTAGCGTGGCTATTAGCTGTTCAACAAGTTGAGCTTTATAATCAGAGAAGAGGTTGCCGCTTGTAAATGGAAAGCCTATTAGCACCCACCAGTTGAGCTGATAGGATATTGTATTGCAAGCATCCATTTTCTCACAAAGTGCTATTGTGATCAGGTAGATTTTCCATATTTTTTGTATTATTACAATTGGCACAGCAGATTTTTATTTTCATGTGGTGAATTCCTGCTTGCAGATATGGTTTTACAATACAGAAACAATCCCTATCAGAAAACAGCTGTGTCTTCTCGAAAAATCAGATTTCAAGAAGGCATTTTCTGATGTCTCTTTGAAAAGATCCAGTCTTCAGCTGAAGTTTATAATGAAAATAAATTAGAGCAGAAAGATTCAATGTCTGCATATGCGCACCTTTCACTCTCTTGGGAAGAAAGCTTTGTCTTCAAGTGTTAACAGTTAATATTTTTGGAGACACTGACCTTGAGGACTATTCATATGTATGTTATTTATGGCCTTCTTGAAGCACATCAGGCTGTCCTTGAGGGTACAGGAATGACACCAGCCCCGTGTTACCACTCCAGGGGTTTCTGCAGATAGCAGCAGATCTCCCTGGAGGATCCTTCCTTTATGACCTATACATTTTATGACTCCTTGCCTTTCTTAGGATGAGACCCAGTGCTCTGCATAGGTCGAATCACAGAGGCAAGATTAGAGGAGGACACCTGGTTTGAGGAGCCAAAGGTATTTATGTGGTACCTTGATCTTAGCTGCTCAGTGCTGCGGAGATTGAAGTGTGTTTTTGCACCTGAGATTTAGGCACACAGGGGACTTTATCAGCTTGTGGCCCGCTGGCAAAGGGATTGTGGATGAAGCAAGCCATTGTCGGATTCAGATACTTCAAGATACTTCAAGTGGCATTGAGGCTGTGCTTAGATGAAGTTGTCTTTTTGTGGATTTATTTTCCTGCAGTATATAAAAATTCCTCTCCATAGTTCTTTTTATCACTGCAATACACACATCATTACAGAGCTGTTGTGAAGGCCAAACAGATACTGTTTATAAAGCACTCAGAGAATTATTATTATTATTTATTATTATTGTCAATATTATCACTGCTTTGTAGCAACATAAATTCTTCTGAAATAAAATCTCTGGTTTTGAATTTCTTGATGTAAAAGAATTATCAAGAAAACTTTCAGTGACTGGAAAATAAACTAATCTATCATTAGATGTAAAGGAAAATGGTCATGCTGTCTCCTTGGTGAAGCTAATTGAAGATACTTCTGGAGCTCATCATTTAATGGCTGTATCCATTTTAAACAGGAAATGTGATACTAACATAACAGACATCTACCTAAAATAATCAGAAAAGAAACCACAACGGCTAGTGAGACAGAAAAAGCAATGCATTAATGGTATCAGAGAACCATGGGATTTTTATATTTATTGAAGAATTTCCCCAGCATGTGTATTCTGTTGATGTAAACCTAAGGGAGAATCTAAGACACCTAAGGGAGAAACCATTTGTGTGTTAGTACTCTGTTTAGCTGCTAACAGAAAGCACAGTGTAATTCCTTACTCTATAAGAGGAAGCAGAACACTCTTTTTCATTTGAAATATTTTAACATTTATTTTAACATCATTGCAGAATTAAAATAAGCCAAATGCCTACAGGATGAATTGAGAGGCTTTTGGTCATAACCAAATTGTCGTGTCTATGGTAAAAGATCCAGATGAAAACAGAGAAGCAAAAATCTCAGTCATGCACCTCCCATATTGCTCTACCAAACTTGGAAAGTTTTTGCAGCTATTCCCTGTGAAATGGAAAGTCACAACCTGCGACATGATGAGTAATCTGAGGTCAAGCACCCTTATTTCCTGTGGATCACTCCTGGATTACTGAGAAAAGATGACTAGGTGGACTTGGCTCAGCCTTGTGCAGATGAAAGGGACAGTTCTAGAAAACGGTGCGTTTCCTGGCTACTTCCTTTGTGACTGGTGACAGAAGTGTATGTTGTGTCTAACACATGCCTACTCACTGACCTGAAGGCTGTTGAAAATCCTTCTGTGGTACTTAGTAATTTTTACCAAAGATTATGAATGCATCAGTTGACGTACAGAACTGATTTAGTCTTATGTTGGGACTGGTCAATTTTTTAATATTTCAGCATTAGGAAATGTGAACTGGTTCTCTAGATCAGCAATGATGGGGGATGAGATCAGAGAAGGCCAAATTTCAAGCCAGTTGTGTCATCCACATCCCTGAATTATATCAGCCTTGAACAGAGAGTGCATTCCCAAAGGTTTAGATCATCATTTTTGACCTACACTTACAACTGTGTGGGGTGTCGGAGATAGAAAACAATGAGGAAATGCATGAATCAGGTTCTCACTTCCAAGCTCGTCCACGCCAAATGTTGCTAACCTTTTCAGCCGCAAGATGGTAAATATGCAGGTATGAGATTTTCAGTATCACACTCCTTTTAGCTTTCTACCACCAATAATAACAGAAAAGGAAAAGAAAGAAAAAAGGAGGATAAGCCTTTTCAAAAAGCTTAAAGAACATTAAGGAAAAAATGAATCAATTTCAACTGACGCAAATATCCTTCATTTTTTCCCACATATTTTTCTGCAAATTCATATTAGTTGACATCTATGATCTACTGCGTTTACATCAGAAATTTGAAAAATTTAATAATTACACCTTTTATGAGATAACCTTTTACTCCAGTTAGAACATTTTTGTCATAAGGAATTAGATGTTTTTGACTGTAGCACTGAAAAGAATTTGTTAGGCAAAATGCATTTTTAAACTCCTCCAGATGAACATCTTTCACAGCAACCAGAAAAGATTTTCCTATTGTAGCTTGATATGTGATGAGCTAATGAACTTTGTTTTATAGGTGAGTTGCCTACATGAAAACTCTCCATAAAGTAGTTCTTTGTTAACACATACAACTCATGAACAGAATGTGAGGCCTTGGGAAGGGCTATACAATGCAGCAAAATGTGAGTGTGTCTGTCTATAACTGGAAGGGCCTAAAGGCAATGTTCAAAATATCCTCATCAAACTGAACTGATCACAGACCAGAGGAAGATACTAGCTGAGTAAGTTCTTTCAGCTTGTTCAGTTTCACATGCTTCTTGGCAAACAATAATACTGGGGAGAAAGTAAAACTAGAGTAGAAAAAATTTTCAGTTGAATACCAGTATATTTCAAGATAAGGAGAATGGATCAACTGTTTCATGAAACCCTTAACGTGAGTAGTTACAAAGAGCACAACGTGTGGACATTGAAAATGCACAACGTAGAAGAGAGAGTTTTGCAGGAGCAGGCCAAACAGATCTGCTGGTTTCTTCAACAGAGGTCTTGCCTGCAGAGCCAGCAGAGCAGATACGCAGATAGCAGAGAAGAACAAACGGTCAGTGGGACTGGATGGGGGGTGAGAACGGCGGTGTGTACACTGACATGATACGGCAATATACTAGGTCATGAGGTAACTCCAGGACTGACTGGATCACCATTTGGAAATCCTGCTGGGCAGAGGAAAGTTTTCTTGTCTCAGGTAGGCTTTCAAGGGTTCAGAATTAACTTCCATTCTAAATCATGATGAATTGTTTCTCTCATTATTTATTTATTTATTTTTAAGCTGCAGTCATCTTAGATAAAACAATGTTGCCTAGGTTATTTAAATAGTTGAAAATTACCTTTGAAAACTGTATCTCTCACATTTTTTAATTCTATTTAACATTCATTCACAAACACTTTCACAAATACTGTGAAAACATGAGCTTTTTTACCAACTGCAAAACCTAAAGGAAAAAAGAATAAAATAGTTTTAAAATCTGTTGAGCTAAATCCTGTGAAGAGATTGAACTTTGGCCAAATAGTATTTTCCAGTGAGAAATATTTGGCAATGCATTTCCAACAAGTGTGAGCACACTGGAGACAGAAAGAACAGCACCATTTTGAAGGTGGGCTATTATGAACATTCATGTTCACATGTAAGGAACAGTCAGCCGAAGACCAAAACCAAGCCAGACAGCATAATGCCAAGATCTGCCTTATTGACCATTCTTTTAAGAACTCATTTCTGTTGCAGTGAAGGTGCTATAGTTTGCATTAGTTTGAATTTCCTTTGTAATTTCTTCTCCAAAGAGAGAAAAATCAGTGCAACGTTAGAAAATGTTTTCTTAAGTGAAGAGTCACATGGCATCCTAAAAATAGTCAATAAAATTTGATATACTTGTCTAGTGCATACTTTTAATAATTTTCTGCAGTAGTAGAAAAAAATCAATAGTAGATAGAGAAATCAGTGCTGACATTTGAAACCTAACGCATAAAATTGGCATATTTTCAGTATTTTGTTTGCTATTCCTTTACAGTAATATTTTGATATTATTTATGGCTTTACAGTATTTTGTGCTTTGGATGTGCAGAAATGGTTCCAGGGTCTGAGGATAGAAAAGGATTTTTAAAGGAAACTTCAGAGTTTTTTCATTTTTTTCACTGTGAAATTTCATGTAGGAGTGTTTCTTTTTTAAGTTCCTGCCATGTGATGGGGGCTGTTGGAGCAGCAGATATGAACTTTAGTGTATTCTGGGAGCTGACAAAAATCTTTAATTAGACACACATTTTTTAGTAAATAAATATTTTACTTATGATTAATGTCTGCTTCACACAAAATATTGTGACCTTTATTAAGAAAAAAAAAACCAAACTAACACAAATCTTTAAAACAGAAAATTTAAATCTAGACACGTGGATTAAATCCAGGAACATGAAGAGTAATATTGTTTCCATTTCTGCTCCATTTATCCTTGCTGTGTGGCTGCTAAAGGAACCATTTTTTTGTCATTGCGACTAGTGTTCAGTAGTTTTTCAGCAGAAAAGGAAATGAGTATACACTGGTCAATCTTTCTGGAAGGACAGGGGGAATAGAGGGCACCCATGGTGTGACTGCTGCAAGGAATTTTCTGCCCACCTCCATCTCTGGATGTGGCTGGAAAAGTTCCTGTCCGTGGTTTACATACACCAGGGAAAGACGACATGCAGAGTAATTGACAGGCAGGCAAATCAGAACAACAAGCTATAATACTGGTGTCTTTTTTCAGCAATGACAAATGTTATTCAACATATATCATGTCTGCTTACTTCACATATAAGGAAAACTATGCATATGCCTGTAATAATTCTCTGTAAATGCTCAGCTCTTAGCAGCAAGCAAACAAGTTCTCACTAATGGAAAAAGGGAAATGGTGTCTCTGTACAAAATGGCACCCATGAAGAAAATAAACAAAAACAATGGACAAAGAAAGAACAGGAAGATGCATATGCAAATGTAGTTGTTCATGCACCTGCACGAATATATGCGTGTATGCACATCTTCATTGCAAACATGAAAAGTGATGAAACAGGGTTAACTCTGGACCACAAAAACATAGACCCTGTCGGAGTTATTCTCTGGAGACTGCTTGAACGTGTGACAAAGATGAGAAAGGCTCTCCCACAGAGTGAGTAGTTTCATCATAAAACAGAAGTTTAAGATAAATCTGACAAATTCCTCCTTCCTTCCTCCTTCCTCCATCATCCTAAGATTTGTTTCTCTCTTCTATGACCTGTAAGAATCTCTTCGTCTCTCCAATTGAGCTGGGGAAAGCAAATCCTGGAGCTGTGATGTGCCTTCCCAATAGCATTTAGAGACGCAACTCCTTACCAAAACGTAGGCCAGGGCAAAGCCATATTAAAACTTGTGAAGTACACTTTAATGCTTACAGCTTTTCTTCATAAAGTTTCCTCCTACTATTTCTAAAAATCAAATGGAATGGATGGTTGAATGGGAAGACTGTAAAATCTGAGTGTATTTTCAATTATATATAAATGTTTTTCTCTTATCAAAAGTTTTTCTTTGCAGCCCTTAGTGCTCAGCTGAGAGTAATTTTCCAACATGAAAAGTAATTTAAAAATGTCCAGAATGTAAGACTGTTGTGTTCTCTTTTTTTTCTCTCATGATAACATTTTTGTCATGAAAGACCTTCCAGAAAAGAGTGCAGATAATGGAAAAGACTGTATCTTCATTATCTTTTCTGCTATTCCTAAACTATATGAATGAGTGCATAGAGGTGACATGACAGTCACTCATCATCCACCAAATATGTGATGTGCGTTAGTGTTGGATAAACATTCAGGTAATGTAGAAACTGACCCGAAACAGCCAGCAATTAGCTTCAACTTAAGTTAAAAGTTTAGCAGAACTGTCTATTTAACCAACTTTTCCATAAACATTTGCTAGTCTGTATTGTCATT
Organism: Penelope pileata; assembly: GCA_013396635.1. Taxonomy (NCBI): domain Eukaryota; kingdom Metazoa; phylum Chordata; class Aves; order Galliformes; family Cracidae; genus Penelope; species Penelope pileata. The sequence continues at coordinate 791,340 of WBMW01000082.1, forward strand.
TCCTATTCAGAAGCAGAAATTCATAAATACTATTTGGTTTATTTTAGTTGTTGTTTTGATTTGCTGATAGAGAAGATCTCAAAAAAGGACAGCAGAAAATTGATTTTCTTAAGAATTCCGTCTTTTCTTAAGAATTCCAACTGAACAGCTTCACACAGTCTTCAGGAAAGGCACTTATTCTGATCTATCTCGAAAACTAGAGACTTGCTTCAAGTTGTTAATGAGTGGCTTTATGCCTTAAATTTGTACCTGACTGTTTCAAGAACCATTAAAGGTTCATCAGAGAACAGCAATCATAATACTAAAGGCCAATAACTTTTTTTCTTCTGTTGGACCTATAGTTCTGAAATTTTTCTTCTGGGTATCACCATCAAATCCATCTACACTGTGAATTTTTGCACTGTACTTAATTTTCAGCATACACGTTGTAGATGTGTGCACGTGTGTAACTGCTAGTGATGCCAAGCATTGCCCACTGAACATGAAGACTATTGCTACTTTCCAGAAGTGTCTGCATTTGCAAAAGTGAGTTTTAGTTTTCGCGATTGGATGCAGTTCCAATGAATGTCACGTGTAACTCAGTAATACTGATGCAACCATCTAGCAGAAGTATTGTCCACACAATCAGATAATGCGGCCCGACATTGTCTTTTGACAGCGTGCATGTCACTTTACACTGCCTGCTAGTACACAAAACAGCAAGGAATGACGCTGTAACGAAATAGAATACCAGACCTAAATTAAGTTACCCTTGGGGCTATAAAAGTAAATTTTGGTGACAAAACTGGACATGAATATTGTTACCTTGAATTCATATTCACCATTCCTCTCCTGCTGTAACTAGAAACAGGAGGAAAAGGAAGATTCGCAAGTCACAATACTTAACCCACGATGAGGTCTCTGAAGGGCTCTGATTTAACCATATATAAGCCTTTTGGCAGGGCTCATTATGAAAGGAATCAGGAAGCCAAACCAGAGCCTTACTGGGGGGTATTTCTGCCCTTGCTATGATGTGGTCTCATCATGTCACTCAGGAATGAGGCACTTGCTGTTACATTAAACACAAAAATAACACAGGAAATTGATTTATGTTGGCGCAGATTTCCTATTTTAAATTATTTACCTGAAATCCAATCCAGAAGTACAGTCAAAGTATAGTTCAGAGCTCAGATTTCTTGGGCTCACATGTTAGAGAACTTGACATTTGTTCCAGATGGTCCATCTGCCTGTGATTACTATTTTCTGGTAAATAAAATGAAGAGGGTACATAGATTCACTGCCACGTTGGAAAAAGATGAAATAATGTCAAGAGGCTTATAAAATAAATTAGCGAAAGTAGCCAGAAAACGAGAACAAATATTAGAAGAAAAGTATGTCTGCTTTCAGAGCAGGTCTCTAATATCTCCTTTTACCTGCTGATGCTGCTGTTTGTGTTTGGAGCCATGAGAAATATGCACAAAGACATGATTCATATTAGTTGGTAAGAAATTCTGAGAAATTGCCCAGCTAGGGCAATTTTTTCAAAATAGACTGAATTGAAACTATTTTTCATTTCTCAAGAACATGATTTAGAAAATTACCTCATAGCAAAGAGGCAGGTGAAAGTCAGAGGGCACCTTACCTGTGAGGGTGTCAAGGTGGGAAACCCCTTAAGATAGGATGATATCACTTTTTACTGAGCATCTGCCAAATTGTATTGCAAGTATTAGTGGAGACATTTTTGAGATAGGAAGGATTTGGTTAACTTTATGATTATCATTAGTACTTTTCCTCATGTTTTTGTGCTTTGGGTCCTAGCCAGAACCTGAAAAGGAAATACCTCTGTACCCTGAGAGAAACTATTTGTGAAGAATTTCTGGCTTGACCTTAAACAGGAATTGTCTGAAATTACAGGAAAGACTTTTTACAAGATTTCCCTTCTAGCTTTGCAAATGCAAGCCATTCAGAGGTTTTGGGTGCTTATCAGCAGCTCTGGGAAGCATTTAAGGTTTATCCAGTTTATAGCTAATAGAGAGAGATCCTTGCAAACAGCAAAGAATAATGTCTTTTTCTCAAACTTTTTACTTTCCAGACTATGTGCTGGGCTAAAACAGTATAGAGACAGCAGTAAAAAACAGCATAGAGGCAGAATACTTTAATTTTCAGACTTGAGATGTTAGGATGACCATTCAGTACTACTGTAATCATGCCATGGAAAAGAACTAAGGAAGATAAATGTGTGTGAGCTTTATTCTGTTAATATTAGCTCTTTAAATTATAGTCCCAGTGGACTTTTCTTGCTGTGCGTGCAGAAGGTATTAGCTCTCCACAGCCAGCCAACCTTAAAGAAACTCTATGTTACAAAAAGGTTTATTTAGCAAAGCTTTCTGAAGAAAAAAAAGCAGGTAAACATCTCAATGAAGCAGAGGTTTCTAAATCCACGGTTATAACTGTCCCCTCACTGAGCAAATAAGAGAAACCGCAAGAGGCTTGTCAGATGTAAATGAGATTGAAAACATTGCAGTGTAAGTGACAATCCGTAAGTGTGCTGACCTCAGGAGAACTGTGGAATGCTGCGGTCTGGCTCGTGTGTAACTCCATGCCTATTAGGGAGTTTCTGAAGCATTAGTATGCCCATATGGCCGAGGCCTCCTGTTCAGATTGCCCATGGCACTGCTCTCTGTTACTGAACATTTACTACAGATATTTCTGAGTAGAGCTGCTTCCCGTGTGATAAGAAGACTCAGCTACTGGATGAAGACTCTGGTCACTTCATCTGAACTCCAGAGTGAGAAACCAAGTGAGTTGTCCCAGTCAAAACGACTTTCCCTGTTAATTGCCACGAATGAGGACTTGTGCTTGCTCAGGGAAGCCTCCAAATATTTTTCTATTCTCTCCTTCAAGAAGTTAAAGAAACAGTCTCCCAAATTCAGCTTTTTGAGGAATGCCTTTATGTCATATATCCTCAGGAAAGAGAAAAAAAATCTGTTCATGATTAGAGTATTTATTTATTTGTATTAATGGAATGGCTCTGTGATTCTATGATTCTATGACTGTCTCCTCTTGATATTTTATTGTTGGTAACTACTGAAGTGAACTTCTGCGTATGTCTTTATGCTGTGCTGGAGAGTTGTTTGTTTGAATCTCAATATTATCAGAAAATTCAGATACAGCTTAAGATATAAAAGCCAAACTAATCAAATATTCACCTATTTTTCATCAGTTTGCCAGCTTTCTGATTGTATCTCCAGATCCTCCTCAGCTCCATCTGTGGGTCCTTTTTTGTCTTCAGAGTATTATTATTATTATTAACTAACTTTAATGTCACTATTCTTACCCACTCTGTTAGGTGCAGAGAGCATCCACAGGAGAGGCTTTTACTCCAGAGAGCTTGCAATGCAATTATTTGATGTTAGAAGGAATCTAGTGTCATTTAATCACAGATTAAGATAATGTTAGACATGACTTAAGTTAGTTTACCATGAGAATTAAATTGTTAAATTTTAAATTTCACATAGGAAAGTAAATTTTTTTGCTGGAAAGTTAGGCCAACTGAAGCTGATAACTTATTTTACAAGGGAATTATACTTCTAGTACAACCCTGGCTTGAAATGGAGGCAATGTTGACTTTTAAAGAAGATAGCAACTAGTCTAAATGTTGACTCTCCACAGTCATCATACTGGTGTCTAAACCCCAAGTAAGTTTATTTCCATCTTTGTAACCTTGACTCACCTTTGACATTTTCTGAGAGCACAGACCCTCCTGAAACCCTTCATCTTTTCCTTCTTTGCTTCTTTGTCCAGTTCCCATAAGATTATGTGGTAGGTGCAGCCCAGCATGTAGATTATTTTCCTCAAGGACCCTTCTCTCTACTGTGCAGGTATGTTCTGTCCCTTTTTGTTGAAAGTGCTTTAATTGAAAACAAGTTTGTAGACAGAATTGCAAAGGCAATGTGATCAAAGTACAATGAATGTAGAGGGGCTAGACAAAATAAACAAACAAGAAAAAAAAAACACCAACCACCAAAATTAATTTAATGTTCTGTCTCACATATCTTCTCTATCAGCAATTAACTAAACTTTTTTTACAGATTTATTTCAAATAAATATAATCTCATCACCTATACCTGAAAGCAGAGTATGGGCCAGTGCCAACACTCAGTGACGGTCCCATTGGCAAGTCAGTATTCCTAAAAGTGCAGGGATATCAGGCATACATTTACCAGAAGAGAAGAAGGACTTTCCTTTTCACTTATTTGTTAGCCATTGTAGTGAGCTGGTAGTGACAGGATAGGAGAGCTCAGCCTGCCAGCCACATTCAGACTGACCCGTAAGGATGCTTGAAAGCACTGCATCTCTCTCAGTCTCACATGTTCTGACAGAAACACTCAATAAAAAATATCCAGATTTTTATAACATGCTAATCTTATGTTAATCTCATAAATATATATTTCAAAGCGGCCAACTTTAAGACTTTAAATATTGACCTATATCATACTGGGAAAGATTCTTCAGCAAATTACAGTTGACAACTCAACCGATAGTGTGCTTATCTTAAAGTTATTTCTTGCTTCATTAGTTACGGATTCTGTCTCCTACCCAGTGAAGAGATATTTTTAAACACATATTCGGGGCCAAATTGAGAACTTACATACAATAACTGATTGAATACATTTATATTACTTCACAAGTAATTTTGCCTCAGTGCTTTACATTTTAAAAGCAAAATCTATGAACAGTGAGAATGAGCTCACTTTAGTATCTTAATCAAGGCAATTCAAATATTTTTGGTGAAAATATTTAAATTCTTAATTGTTTCTTGTGATTTTGAGTCTTCCACTAGTTCTACATTTTGCTTCAGGAAACGTGTCATGTAGCTCTTACACTTTTGTTGCCTTATCAGAACCATATATTTCTGCAGATTTGAATAAATTATGTCCCAGAAGTTATTTTTATAGAATTATAGAATGGCTTGGGTTGGAAGGGACCTTAAAAATCTAATTCCATCCCCCCAGCTGTGGTCAGGGTTGCCACCCATTAAATCAGGCACTAGACCGGGTTGCCCAGAGTCCCATCCAATCTGGTCTTGAACACCTACAGGGATCGGGCATCCACAACTTCTCTGGGCAACCTGTTCTAGTGGCTTATGACTCTCTCAATGAAAAATGTTACCCTAACATCTAATCTAAATCTCCCCTCTTTTAGTTTAAAGCCATTTCCCCTTGTCCTATTACTATCAGACTGTGTAAAAAGTCAGTCTCCCCCCTGTTTATAAGCTTCCTTTAAGTATTGGAAGGCCACAATGAGGTGTCCCCAGAGAATTCTCCAAGATGAACAATCCAAGTTCCTTCAACCAGTCTTTGTAGAGGAGGTGATCTGGCCCTCTGATCATCTTTGTGGACCTCCTCTGTTCCCACTCCAAAATCTCCACATCTTTCTTGTGCAAGGGGGCCCAGGTCTGGAGATGGCACTGCAGATGGGGCCTCATGAGGGCAGAGTATGGTGAGACAATCACCTCACTCACTCTGTTGGCAAAACCTTTTTTGATGCAGCCCAGGATAGAGTCAGCCTTCTGGGCTGCTAGCACACATTTTTGGCTTGTGTCAAGCTTGTCATCCACTGGGACTCCCAAGTCCTTCTCTGCAGGGCTGTTCTCAATGAGTTCTTCTCCCAGTCTGTACACATATCTGGGATTCCCCCTACCCAAGTGCAACACCTTGCTCTTGACCTTGTTGAACCGCATTAGGTTCATGTGGGCCCACTTCTCAAGCTTGTACAGATCTCTTGGGGGGCATCCCTTCCTTCTGTTGTATCAACTGTGCCACCTAGCTTGGTGTCATTTGCAAACTTGCTGAGAAATAGGAAAAAATAAACCATTTTTTTCCCCATGACATTCAGTTAAATTTTTTTGTTTGTGCATCTGCATAAAGGTCCCATCAGCTGACCAGTACAGATCCTTCTCATGAAAATCAAAGCCACCCTCCATATAACCATGAAAACAGGAGTGTGTCTGGGCGAGGAAGAATTGACCAGGCATCCAAATGAGCACTTCTCTAAGCTAGAGCTTGAAGAGTATGACTGTAAGATGAGAGGTCATCCTTCAGTGAGGAGCAGAGCTCTTGGGAAAGGGCAAGAGGGAAAGACAGAAGTCACTGCTTTGAGGAACGCTTCTGCAGTTTGCTGAGGATCTGTTGGTACGTGGTGCAAATGAGGATCGTATAATCCTTTCTATGGACTAGGTCTTGCAATTGAGATCAGGCATATAAATGATTGCAGAACTTTTTTCCTAAAGTGTGCTGTTGCACACGAACATCACTGAATTGATGAATGAGTATTAAAGCTATGAGGTCACTGGCAAAGCCCCGAAAAGGGAAGGCCAGCTCTCCTCTTGGAGCCAGCTCTTTCCATCTTCTTCCATTTCATTCTTGAGTAGAAAAGTGCTCCAGGCTGCAATTCCACACGCTGCTGACTAACAGCTGTTCCAGAGCTGCAAACCAGGAGCAGGATGCTCCTTAAGAGGCGGTCATCATATACTTGCCCAGCAAACCCTTCAGGGGTTTCCTCTCAAAGACATTGATAATAGGCTGCCTGATTTTAAAAATCTAGCAGTACAGTTCTGGCTTTCATTTGAGAATTTTTCTGTCCAGGATGTCTGTTCTGGAAAGAAACACTTGTCAGTGATTCCTCCATTTTTCCCTTGATTACCCAAGAAACCAAAGTGTGCAATTATTGCCACTCTCATTTGGACAGTTTCCTATTTGGGCACCAGCCCCTAAGTGAGCATTTCCCACTTATAATAACTTCTGAATGATATCTTGAAATATTTAATTAATATAGTGTGTAGGAATGTAATTTTATTAATATGCATTTTTATATATTGTGTGTTACCTAATAGCACTTTTTTACTTCCATCGACAATGGTAGATGATATTATTGGTGTCAATAACTGCTTCTGGACCTGTTCTGGTGGACAATACTTTGGAGAAGTGTGTGTTGCATAGTTTAAGAAATAGTGTATTTTGTTATGTGGCATATATAGCATTTTATTTTATCATGATGCTTTTAAAAATACTTCCAGTTGTATTTGAAAATGGGAAAACTGCAGAAACACCATGGGCTAATGAAAGGCATTATTCAGAGGAATAAACTCAAATTATATATTAATTCGATTTATATTTTTGTTATTTTACCCGCATGATAAAACATAGATCCTTGTCCATAGACTCTAAGTAAATGTGGCTAATCTTACTTTCCTCTCATTCTTCTTCATGGTTTCCAAGGTCTCATCCCACTCACTGTAAAATCATCCAGTATTTTCATTAAAAGAATATTTTTTTCCCCTAATGGCTGATTCTCTGTTATGAAATTTAACTCACTTGGGTTTACAAGGAGAACATCTCAGTTTTCCAGTCTCAAAGTATGTACATTTGTGCCAGAGTCAACAGGAAAAGAAGTCTTAGAGCATCTAACTGACTTAAGTTTCATATTTCCCTGATGCCCAAACAACTGGAAAGCAGCAGGACCAAAACATTTCATAAATTTCTTCCTAGGTGGTATGGACACTAAGACAGGATGTTTGGATATTTGACCAGTCCCTGCAGGAACATTACAATACAGGGATACTTTGTGAACACTGTATGCACAATTCACAGAATCATAGAATCACAGAATTGTAGGGTTTGGAAGGGACCTCTAGAGATCAAGTCCAACCCCTCTGCTAAAGCAGGTTCCACTGGTGGCAAATCTGTTCCCTCCACCAACATTTTCAGTTGCCTTAGGTTATGAAAGAGTAACCCTTATTCTTTTTCATTCATTTCGATGTGAGAATAACAATTGCTAAAATAATGAAAGCTAAATAATTTCTTAGGAAGAGAGGCAGTTCAATATATAGAGAAAACACCAGTGGGTGTTATATGCAGATATTAATCTGTATGTCCATGTCAGTGATTTCAGTTCCACTTCTGAAGGAAGTTCAAAAAAAAAAAATTAGCTCAGTTTCTTCATCTATGTTATACACGTGCTTAAAAGAATTTTCTTGCATGTTTCTTTTTGTAATTAGAAGCTAAACAATACTGAGTGGCCTACTTCTATTTTATACACCAAATAAATCTTTCTTTAGTTATTAATCCTCACGCTACTCTGGAGACCTCTTTCTGCCAGGCATTATACAGATGTGAGGTAAAAACAGATCCTATCCCAAAGATTTTATTGTCTAAGTGTCCAAGATGAAATCAGAAAGATAGTGACTTTTCCAAGGTAACACAACAAGCAGTGGATAGAAACAAATGAAACAATCTTCTTAACTCTTGGTCTCCCTCTCTGTTTTCTGAAGCACACAAAATTTCCTGGATTTTTCTTTTTGGAATCTGATTTCTTTTCATATAAAAAGAGATGTGACATCTTATATTATTACCTTGTACTGTTTGTTCAAGTGAGTCAAGGTGGTACACTCTCAAGTTGGTGAAGTTTGTTTTTGAGGAGCCCTTCACATTAGAAACAGGAACTAATAAGATTTTGTCTGGCATGATAACCATGTTTATTCTATTTGGAAAGGTACATGAATTAGAACAAGGGATATGTGTAAGGAAGGCTAAGCTCCTGGGATTTGAGACATTATTCTGGCCAGCTCAGAACATGGAATATGCCTATCTATTGATTTTGGGCTCACTGTCAAAATTGCCCTTAAGATAAGATTCAAAGACTGCTTTGAAGTGTGGGGAAAAAAAAAAAAAGACTATCATGCAATATCAAACTGATTAAATACAATTCTGCATATTCAGAACATTTATGACTGGTAGATCTGACCTCAGGCCAAGAACTACAGTCACAGAGCATTTCTTTGTTCTTATCTTTTAGAATAGATATAAAAAGTGAGACTAACTTTACAGCAGCTTGATAGAAGAAAAAGATTTTACTTTTTTAATGAGAAATTACAATTTTCTGTGCAAAATTTCAAATTTTTAATAAAAGAATCAACTCTTTTCTACCTCTTGCAAAAAAAAAAAAAAAAAGTCCTCTTTTTGCTCAGATCTGAGAATCAAAAGAAGTGTGGCCAGCAGCCTGAGGGAGGTGATCCTGCCCTTCTGCTCTGCACAGCAGAGACCTCACCTGGAGTACTGTGTCCAAACGTGGAGTCTTCAGAACAGGAGAGACATGGACCTGTTGGAATACGTCTAGGGGAGGGCCACTAAAATGGTCCAAGGGATTGAACACCTCCCTATGAGGACAGGCTGAGAGAGCTGGGACTGTTCAGCCTGGAGAAGAGGAGGCTCTGGTGAGAACCGATGGAGGCCAGTGAAGCACCGGAACAGATTGCTCAGAGAGGTGGTAGAAATCCAATCCCTGAGGACATTCAAGGTCAGGCTGGACAGGGCTCTGAGCAACCTGATCTAGCTGTAGATGTCACTGTTCATTACAGGAGAGTTTGAGAAGGTGAACTTTAAAGGTCCCTTCCAACTGTAATGACTCTATGGTTCTCTTTTAAACACAAATCCTGTTCAATTTGAGACTATAAAATATATTTATTACAATTCTATTTCTGTATGTAATCATTGGCATATTTTCCATGCATATTGCTTTGAAGTGTCATAGCACGTAGTCCAGTTGTTTGTGGATTGTACTGCCCAACAGAAGTTAATTATGTAAGAACATTAGAAAACTGTCCATGAGTGCTTTGGTCCATCTCTTCTAACTTTCATAATCTGCTTTCACCATCTGTTGGGTCTGCAGTCAAAGTTGGTCATGTAAGCTGTCTCCCTGGTCAGCTGAGATTAAAATTCTCCAGGAATGTGTTGCCTGAGTTCTCTGCACTAACTACACAAAGGATAAGATGAGAATTGTGCCTAGGTAGCAACTTGTAGTAAGGTAGGCTTAGGGGGGAAGAATTGTTCCGTACAATAGGATAATATCTTAGTAACTATTAAAAATACATAGCAGTATCATAATTTATGATAATTCATCATAAACTACTTTTAATTCTACCTTGAAGGCTTTAGTTTTGTTGTAGTGTGTGGTATTTGTCCCTCTATGTTAAAACTTCTTAATAGTGCAAACTCTGATGTTTGACCATTTAAATGCGCTGAAAGGGCTCCATGAGATGTATCGAGCACAGTTTAAGCTTCCTTCAGAAGGTCTGTTGAAACAAGGCTCCCATTCCTATTTGCAAATCAAGAATACATTCACAGCAATTTATTCCTCCTGCTTTTCCTCAATCTATGATTAGTGATTGTAAATATTCTAGTGAATGAATTTATTGGTCATAGTATTTGCAGGAATATTGAATATTAGGAGATGTTAATGGAAAATTAATTTTGGGTTTGTTAATGCTCCTCTGTAGACAGAAATCTTGATTCTAAAAGCTGTGGTCAAAAGCTGAGGGGCAAAATTAATGCTGTGTGAACATTTACTCTGTCTCTGGTCAGAAATATCTAAAGTGGCTCAGATTTAATATATTTGGAAAGATATGGTGGAGTACAATCAACAGACCACAAAATATTTGCACAAAATAGGCAGCAATTTTGAATGACTAATGTGGATGAGAAAATTGCAAACTGCTTATAAAAAAATCCTCAGACAGGAATAAGCAGAACATTTGTCAAATGACTTATTCATTCAAATACTATCCATCCCCACTATTTCACATTTGAAGGGCAAGTGAGGACTGAAAATATTCCTTCTGAATTAAATATCAGCCATATGTTAGAGGATCACAATAAATTTGAAAGCCATCAGTGGCTGCAACCACAGCTAAATAACAGTCTCCAGTTTATATGAGAAAAAACAGGTGAAACCTTAGTTCCAAGAGCATGTGGAGTAAAGTAAATTATGTATGAGTGATTGGTACTTGAATGCCAGGGTTTCAGTTTAGAATAGTATATTGAAGATTTATGATGATGATATGAAGATTTGTGCAATGGGAACTGACTATACAGTTCTGATGTTGAGGACAAACTAGTAAGTTAGTGTTGCAGTGCACAGATGCTCAAAAATCGTAAGTTTAATCCCCAGGAATCCCGTGATTGCTTTAAATGTCAAGAAGCATTTCAGACCAATACCAAATACCAGAAAATTTGTTATAAAATCTCAGAATCTGGCAACATACAATGTAAATTGTGCCTAGTTTTTCTCCACCAACAAAAACTCATCTACCTTTCTTCTCTTAACTGGAAATCAGTCCATACAAACGAATGATTTTGCAGTGACTATTGCAATCTAGTAGCATTAACACTTCTGCTAGTTTGTGAAAATTGTCTCTAATTGGTTTTTTTTTTTTTTCCCCTTTTTTATCCTGGAAATGACTGTCTCTCATCAATTCAAACAGTTGAAAGTTTTTGTTGGCCTGGATCACTTTCCTGAACTCAGAATTGTTGTGAAAGCAAATCCTGGGCTCCTGGGCCATGTTTCCTATGAATCTCCTGTTTCTCCTGCATGACTTCCTAGAGAAAATGCTGCTGATGGCAGCAATGGGAGACCTCTACGTCTTTGTCACTAACAGTCAGCCTTGGGGACTACTGGGAGAAAATGCAGGCACAAGTGCGCACACATTGATCGCTAATGCTTTTCTTCCATCAGCAGTCACATCCGTGAGAAGACACTATAATAGACAAGCTCCAAGCAGTGCAGCAGCTCTAAAATCATGGCAATGCTATCCAGATCATGCTGAAGAGGTGTTAGTGTCTTATCATACAGTTTTCCTTTAAAAGCTAGAAAGTTAGCTCCCGCTTCTCTAGCACATGCCAACTGCAATGAAAATGCAGACAATGAAAATGAGTTGGCAACTCCAAAACAACCATAGTTTATTTGACACAATACAATGCAAAACACAGGATAAATTTTCTTATTTTCTTATTCAGAAAGCTCTTATCCAGAAAATGTAATCTGTGTTCACATATTTCAAGGATAAATAGATTTCTTTGCTAAGTCCACACAAAAAATAGTTATAAAAAATAAGCTGGTTGCCATCAGAGTTGTGCAAGGATATGTTTTCATTCAGTGACCAAAATGCTAAAAATAAATAAATACTTATTGAGTCAGTCTGAATGGACGGTGTTTTCAGCGTCATTGATGAAACACAAAATAGAGAAAAACTCACTTCAGAGCATTTCAAAATGAAAAATGTTGTTCCATAGTAAATTTTTTTTAACGAATTTGTTATAAAACCTAGGCACATGTTGAAAGTAGAAACATTTTAAGATTGGGAAAAATTGAAATAATACTGAAAATGTTGGTGTTAAATATTTAATGTTTTCAAATTTTAAAATCAGATTTAATTGACTCACTTCATTCCTCCCTTTTTTCCGTATTTCACAAATATTTGACAATAGTTTTGGTCAATATATTAGTTGAATCTGAATTTTTGCCCAGCTCTAGTAACTTTCATTTTGCTTTATACAGCATAATTCCTAGCTATTATTTCTTCCCACACATGAAAAAATCTGTAAATCAATAATAGAGCACAGGTGAAGTAAATAATTTGAATAATTGCTGATGTAGCGAGAGAGAAACAAGAAATGGAAAAAAATATCAACAAGTGCTCAAACTTCCTTATGAAGGACTTTCTGCTGAGGCTGATTAAAAAAAAAATCAAGATTTTCTGCTTACCAGCTTGTTATGCTTCATTGTTTTCCCTTATAAAATGCATTATGAATTGATGTTTATATATTTTGAGTATAACTTTAACACTAAGGTTTGTACTGTCACAGAATTTGTCAATAAAATGTGGAGGCTTATAGTCTTTCATTATGATCAGTATTTAATTTACTGTGAAGTTCTCTTGAAACAAATGGTATTACATCTGAGGCAATATGTACTTCAGTACTGGTGCATTGAAATACATACTGTGGAATATATGTGCTCATGCTACTGATGCCTATACATCCCTCACTTGGGATGAGACCTTTTCTCTCTTAAGATCGTTGAGAATATCAGCATTTTCTTCAATAATGATAGATTATTTGCCTTTATTCTAGGATGCATCTAAGCTCATTATTCTAAATATCCTGTTCTAAACTTAAATCAGAGAATGACTAGAGATTAAAAGAGCAATAATTTGCAAAATCTTTCACATTTTAAAAATGAGAACTCTTAAGAAAATTTTAAAATGAAAAGTATGTTTAGACTTCTATCAGATTTATTTCTGTGCTGTGGCCACCTTTTTAATTCTTGGTGGAATTGGTAGGATAGCAGTGAAAAAAGTATATATATATATATACAGTTAAATACTATAAAAATATGCTGTCATTATGAAGCCTGTGCCTTGGAGAATAAAAGTACACCTTTTTCAGTACTACTGTAGTTCTTTGGGAGATCACTGAACGTGATCAAATGTTGTATATCATAAGCAAACTAGTGTTTCAAGCAGAGTTATGACTGAGCACTGGAACAGGCTGCCCAGGGAGGTTGTGGAGTCTCCTTCCCTGGAGATATTCAAGACCCGCCTGGACACCCACCTGTGCAACCTGCTGTAGGGAACCTGCTTTGGCAGGGGGGTTGGGCTCGATGATCTCTCAAGGTCCCTTCCCACCCCTACAATTCTGTGATTCTGTGATTCTGTGATTTGGTCTAAGGTAATGCATGGAATGATTAAGTATTCAAGAGTATTTTAGTGAATACGACTACAACACAAATCATCTGACTTGTGGCAGAACGCTGTTATTAAGTTTTCTACTATTACATTTTTGGAGAGCAGGACTCTAGACTGGTCACTCCAAAAGTAATGCCTCCCATTTATTTCAAGGGAAACTAGAACAAAGAGAACAATAACACTTGTTGATAGAGCAAATTCTCAGCTACAAAATACCATTTTTCAATGTAGTCGCCACCATTAGCTATGCATTTTTGCCAGTCATAAACAAGTGACTGCATGCCACGCTTGTAAAAATCTGCATCAGCAGAGATGACCCTCTGCTACTGTCGCCACTGCTGAAACACACCACCCATTGCCTCACTGTGCTCACATCCACTGTTTCGTTTCCATAAATATTCAGCAAGCATCGGTGAATGTCAGTGGGTGCCATTTTTTGCTCATGGAGGAATTCAATTCCACCTCTTTGCTCCATCTGCACTTCCATGTCAGATGCCATTGTGTCAGAGTGCCCCTCTGCTGCCATCTGTCACACAGCAACAAAATGTAATGGAATATTGGTGGGAAGGTTCAGCCTCTACTGCTATGTCCCCAACATCTTCCTCCGATGTCGTGGGCCAACATAATAAAATAGGAGGCATTATTTCAGGGTAGTCCTCATACTATTACTTTAACTGACTATAGAAATTATAGTCTCTTGCAATTTCCAAAATTCTGATTTTGTTCTACTGCATGCACTGAGGAATTATGACTTATAAAACAAGAGAATAAACTCTTAAACCATTCTTAATGGTGAAGTAGACCATCGAGATGTATCAAATTGCAGATCTACTGCATTTTTTCTACAGCAACTGTCACAGTTTCTTGCAGTTCTGGCATCCTGACATCATTTGCAATTTACTGGGTACTCAAAAAGCATAGGCTTTTTTGATTTACGAGTAAAGAAAATAATAGCTACGATGTCATCTGGAAAGCTTGCAGTCAGATGTAGTAAGGAAGGCTGAAGAGAGTGATTAAAAGCTATTATTGGAAAGGCTATAAGTTGCATCTTTCCAACATGCCTATCAGTATATGAATCTTGAGGTTTGGATCAGGATTTCGAAGTTTGAAAAAAAGGAAAGAGCCGTACTAGCTTTGTCATCAAAGTAGGTCTTTCACAGAAATGTGGAGAAAATATTGCCATTTTCAACTTCTTGGAAATAACATTAGCGCCGAGAACTCTGCCAAGGGGATTCTATAAGGTATTACAGCAAAAGACAGACATTGTTCTCTGCTGAAGAGAATTCCTCTAAAGGAAATCACTTGTGTGGGAGGGTGTTGTCTTGAGGCAATAAACTACACTAATGAAAATTATTATATTCTACTAAGTACAAAAAAAGTAAGGTTTAGTGGAAAAGATTAAACACATTCTTTACTGTTATCCTGAAGCTGAGAAGAGAACCTGTCCTTTTGTACAAACAAGACAGGACAAAAAGAAAACTTTGTGATAACAATTCATATTGAATTTCTTTAATTATTCATACTTTACTGGCATTTAATAATTAAGGAAATAATTCATCAAATTTAAAAGAACAGTTTGCTTGCTTGTTTGTTTTAAGTGCATTTTTACATTGTTCTAAAGCATAATCGTAATTTAAGATGCAGAGTACTGTTTCAGAGAGGATACCAGATAAGTCCTTTGTGTTAATCTTATTGCCATACTGAATACATGCAGTTAGTTATCTTTCTGCCTACCACCAGTGTCATTCTGAGTCCAGTTATTAACACAGATTTCCAGGAAACAGCAAATAATGTTTTATGATTTAAATAACATACTAATTCCCATGTTTAATATGTACATGGTTATCACAAACCTGTATAAACTTCTCACTTGTAATCAATTGGACAGTAGTTGGACAGTATTTTTTAATTTGCATTAAAAATATTTAATTACAACCAGATCTTGAATTTTCCTGCCATTTTTTTTTTTTTTTCCCCCTAGAAGTGTCTTCTGCTTAATTTAATGGGGCATTGGATTACATTTCATTACAGATTGACTCAGGATGGGCTGATCCTATCTAGAAAATCATTGCAGTTGGGAAGTGGACAAGGACTCTTCAAGTGGAGAAGAAACCCTCTGACAACAGTTTTATCACAGTAATATCCCATGGAGAAAATATAAACTAAAATCTTTTTTTCTTTTTCTTCTATAAACTTCTGTTTTCTAAGCTCTTTTCAAGAGCCATTTATTTTTGCTGTAGAGAAGATTAGATGAAACTTGAGGAAAAGCTGGAGGTTGTGATAGCACCCCATCCTTCAAGACAACTGCAAGATCCCTTAACTTGCTGCACGGAATAGGTAGCTAGAATAGTAGGAGTCACTGTCCAAAATGTGGTTTCTGAAAAAGTGGGTAGAATTCAAATAAATATTATGTGAACGTCAGACATCTGAATACACACTTGGGGAACAGTGTTAGAGAACTAGAGTCTTTGCGTGAGGAAGTAGCAAAATCACTTAAGTATGTAAAGAAGCACTAGATACACACTAAGGAGTATTTCCATGCATCTAAATGAAAATAAATGATAGAAGGTTTAAGTAGTATATTTGCTGCTAAAAGTATATATGCTGCTAAAAGGCGCGGCACTACATAAAAAAAAACACTACTAATGTTACATCTCCATGAAGTTTAGGAATTTTATACATGTTGTTTATATGCAGGATGCGATGGAGGAGTAGATCAGAGAAATATCTGTCTCAGTACTCAATTTCTTCCCTATTGGGGAAAAAAAAAAACATCAAAAACATGAATACAAACTACCCCCTACAAGCTGTAGCCTTTGTTTACCTTTTTGATATCTCCAGAAATAATTGAATAAAAATGTGAAGATTGTTCCTTAGGACTTCATTAAGAAGAAATGGAAGGCAGGTGTTTTCTATCTCAACAATCAAAAGAGAATTGCACCTATTTCTACTTCTGTATCAATCATTAGCAGGCACCAAGTAGTATGGAATCATCAGGTATGTTAAAATTGCTTCCAACCCAAATACAAATTTCATATTTAGTTCTAAAAGAAAACTATATTGTGTAGCCTCTCCGATTGTGGGCTTGGCCATTTGGGAAAAAACATTTTTTCATCTGAAACCAGATTTTTGCTCCAAAAGCACAGCCTAAGAAATGTTTTATCCTTTTTCTGAAGGAATTTTAGAGCTTCTGCAGCTGTGCTGTTTTGACTCAAAGGGAAGCCCAGGAGCTAAGATCAGATTCAGAAAATCTGTTTATGCACTTTTAATACTTAAAACTAGAAAAATTTTTAAAAAAATAATGTATGCATTGGCCTACACAGAACAGCAAATACCTTTAAATTTTGGTAGATAAGTCAGTATGCTTTGGCAGGGTATGGAAAGAGGCGTGGAAGTGCCCTGTTTCTTTTATAATCCCATATAAGTCAAAGGATTTTCACCAGGTGAGGTTAAGTGCTCTGAAGTATTTGGGTCTTCAGCAGTACTGCTGTTTGTCAGTCCAAGACCTCAGGTGAATGAATAACAAGGTAGAAAGGAAACAATGTAAAAATCATTTTCTGCCAAGAGATAAATCAGTGGTGGCTTACATTTCATGGGGAGCACCAACAAGTTTACAACCTCACTCAGTGACAGCCTTTGTCCTGACACTGATAATGGTTTTCTTTCAGGGGATCAGAGAAAGATTATATCACATGAATCCTACTTTCACAGCTGTTCATGTGGGTTAGCTGGAATGGTACTACAGATGCTCTTTATACCACAAATTTTCCTGGGAGCGTTAGTGTGAGCATGCCCAAGTCCCTCACTATCTAGATCTCATTTCCCCAGCTTATTCCTTCTTGAATAGCTTTTGTGAAAAAAAGTGACAAATCTAGCCCTAAAATTTGCTCATATATGTACACTCTTACAAGATTTCACACTGTACACATTCTTTATTTTAAACTCCATAATAATCATGCACTCTGTAGTGCCACTACAACAAAATTAAACTTTTCAAACTATTACTGCAAGTTTCCATTTTATTTTGTAAAGATGATAAATGAAAAAAGATATGTCCTTTGAAAATATATACACCAACCAATAGACATTGTTAATTAATTAATGCCTAATTGATTCCTGAACTCAATTCTCTCAATGTAAATGCAAAGTTTCATCACTGACGTCGGTAACATTTACTCATATTAACACTTCTGTATATAGTCAGTAGTTGGTCTTTCACATTTACAATTTCTATTCATAGATTTACGAAGTGCATTGGGTTCAGAGCTGCCAGAGCTCTAGAAAGCTTTCCAAATAACGTGTAAAAGATAATTGAATTTAATGCTTGAATTTCCATGAATATTTTGAAAGATATGTTACATTTATACTACAAATGTCTTTCATCTATACAATCTCTTTATTAAAGTTCTTCATAAATATGAAATATAATAGTAGCTAAGCAGAATGATTTTGATTAATCCCTACTGAAGGACTGACCTTTGCAACCTAAAGATTATGTTTGGATATTTGTATTCAAACTGACCTTGCTCTCCAGATGCTGTCATTGATTTGAATCTGGAGAAGGTAATCAAATCTAAGCAACATGCTCAATCAGCTTTTCACTTTGAAATTGTTACACTGTGTGGTAGCTAAATGCAACATTACATCTTAAAAAATACACCTCAAGAAATTAGATGTAAGGAACAAAGTCTACACTATGAGGGTGGTGAGGCACAGCTGCCCAGAGAAGCTGTGGATGCCCCATTCCCGAAGACATTTAAGGCCAGGTTGGATGGGCCCTGGGCAGCCTGATCCAGTGGGTGGCTGCCCTACCCATGGTAGGGGGTTAGAACTGGGTGGGCTTTAAGGTCCATTCCAACCCAAGCTATTCCATGATTCTAAGAAAAATTTTTTAATACTTCTGCATCTTTTTTCACATTTCTAATGGCTGTGTTTGCCATTACGTTTGCATATAGCTCACAGAAGCAGAAATAAACAATTGAAAAATGTATACGCATATGAAAATTTCCATCTGGAAAGCAAATTCCTGTAGCAAACTGTGAAACTGCTTGAAACAAAGTGTACATGCATACACACTGCCAGTCTTTGAGGGCTGTATTCTTACTGATACCAAAAACCTCTTTCTGAGTTGCTGATTTTGGCTGACTGAGAAAATGGCAAATAGTCAAAGCCATCTACTAATGAAAAGCATTTCTCCATTTCATTTATATTTCAAACCTAGCCTCATACCAGCTTTAAAGTTGAACCCAAGTTCAAGAAGAGTTAGGATGTAAACACTACTATTTTAGTGTGTTTCTTTCTGTAACGTGTAAGTACTTGTGTAGGCATAAGCTTAGACTGGTATAGCTTGGCCCATTTTGATTCTTTTTCTTTTTCTTTGGATGCTAGCGTGAGTACTGATTGTGTTTTTCAATTTTACTTGAATGTGGAACTACAAAATAAAATACTTTGTTGTTTTTTCTGACTTTTTGCCCTGGACTTCTAAAAAATGAGTCATCATCCCCACTCTTCCCTCTGCTGTTACAACCTACCATGGCAATTCATGCCTGAGCAAGAGCCAGTTAAAAATAGAGGGTTCTTAACTAATTCATCTGTCAGTGGAAAACCACGAAGGGCGAGATACAGCATGTGAACCTCTAAACTTTCTCTCCTCTTGCTTCATTCTCTGACTGTAGCACCAGGTGAAGCATGGCAGCTGCAAGAGAGATCTGTCTCAATCTTTGGGCTTCATCTGAGCTCAGAACAAAATCTACAGGTCAGGAGCCCTGACCCTAAATAGATTAAACTAAGTAGAAATGTATAAAGAAACATTGTCAAATGAACTATTATCATGAGGGGAAAATCACTTTGCATTTATCTCTGGACAGGGGCTAAACTGAGTTTGGAGATATGATGCTTAAACTCCATCAGAGTAAGTGAATATATCTGCAAGACTGATTAAATGAGAAATAATAATGTATTCAGCTAGATGTCTTATTAGGCTTTGAAATTAGCATATCCCGAAGACACAGCAGCTCTTACCAGTTGTTATTTTTCTTTCCGTTCAACAGACTCAGAAAGGCAGCCCAGAATCATTTCTCACTGGAAAGACTTCTCTGCAAATAAACTTAGAATGAGATTACACAAAGCATTAGCATTCAGCACGCTTTGCAGTTGTTTTTAGGTGGAAAAGAATTCTCAGTCACAGGGCTTTATATTTTTTGTTTTCTTAAAGATTTAAAAAATCCCCTTTTAGATATGAAAAGAAAAAAAAAGTTTCTTTATAGGCTAATGAAGACATTGATAAATGAACAGAAAGTATTTTTATGCTAGAGAAACAAGTTGTGTTCAAATCTACCCCAGCAGTTCCTCCTACAAAGAAAATCACTCCTGAAGGAGTTGCTCTGCTGGGAACCTAACACTATCAACAAATTAGTGAACAATGGTTCTGAGCTAAGACATTCTGCTTTTAATAAGCTGCTGTCCCTACACAGTGCTGCTTGTCTTCTTCATGCTGCTTTTCTTCTTATTGTTTTATCTTAAATGGGAGTGAGGAGTATGTTCAGAGCATATGATTTAGGTACAGAGATTCTTGAATAGATCTCTTCATTGCCATATCCTCAAGCTGTATGGTATCTGAATTGTGATTAATTTTCATGATAAATATATGTTAAATAAAAATATGTGACTTCTATAAATGCATCCTGAACCCATGATTGATATATTAAGATGAGGGAATGAGTGCTTAGTAAAATCCAATTAATTTTTTTTTGCTTGTGTCACAAGGGATATTAATTCTCTTGTTTACAGTAATTTTCATAGAATTGTGGAATCATAGAGTAATTTGAATTGGAAGAGACCTTAAGATCACCTAGTTCCACCACCCATGGGCAGGGTCACCTTCCACTAGTACAGGTTGCTCAAAGTCCCATCCAGCTTGGCCTTGAACACTTCCAGGGATGGGGCATTCTACTTTTTCATGTGAAAGCTGCTTCACAGGACTTTCTGAATGCATTTTCTGAGTTTAGAATTCCTTGTCTTCTGTTGATCTTGAACTAACATATGAAAAAAGCCATACTTGAAGAAAATTTCCTTGTTTTCTAAATTTCCATGTATTTGTGCCATTACACTCAACTGTTATATCACAGAAATAACACAAACTTGTGATCAGTAACAGCAATAGAGACAATCTTATAGTTAGCACTTTAGACCCATAGAACTGGGAGTATTCTGAAGGTAGGGATAATTATTAAAATTGTAATAATAATCATTCCCCCTTAACATGAAATGACAGTAGCAAATAGAAAAAGAATGTAGGTCTGTGTCTTGATCTTTCCAAGGTTTTTCATGTCAGACAAAGTTCCTATAGAAAAACCTGAGTCATGAACACTTGGCTTTTATGGGGACATTTATGCATGTACCAGATTTGTCAAAGACTTTTATCAGGTTTCCTGTGGGATTGTATGAGGTTAAAAATCAGAAGCAAAAGTATTAACAGGAGTGACTATCAATTTTAAATAACCAATAGCTGTAGGATGAGCTGCGCATACCCATATATAGCGATTGTCCATATATCTGGGATATAGGAGACTCTGTAGCTGTATGCATGTAGGATGGGGAAATTCCTTCCCATCCAACTCTATTTTTCACATCAAGTCCTAAGCCCTTACATGAGAATGATATTTCATAGCTGCAAAGAGTAATGTGAGATGTACTTGTGGGGAGAGACAATAAATTGTCTCAGACCAAGTAGCAGAGTTGGGAAAAAATGTACACATTTTTGTGGAAGGAGCCCTCCCTGGTTTTATATATGATACATGTGAGCATAACTGTGTGTGAATGCAGATAGCTTAATTTCAAGACTAAAATTTTACACGTGTCCAGACATTAATTACTTCTTTCATTGCTATGCACGTGTCTGTATCATTCAGTTTTCTGGCTAAATTTTGAGTTTTGGACTTAGATAATCCAGGTTTTGAATCTTACTGGAATTTCATCATAGTTCTCATTAGAAGACAAAAGAAGTATGTACAAGTTATTTCTTTTCCTATTAACGTTACACTGCAAATTAAATTCAGAAGGCAATTTACTCCCCTTATTAGAATTGCCTTGGCTCCAAGGTTAAAATTCCAGACTGTTTTGAATTTGAAAGACTTCCCATGATAATCATATTCTGTATCAGCATGGTCTGTATGCTTGGCGTTGCCTTATTTAGATCTGTCAGGCAGCACTGACTAGCTGAAGCCAGTTTAACTTTCAGCAGGAGAAGAGTAATGGGAGCGCAGTTCTGGTCTTGAATAAACCAGCGGGAACTCAGCAAGAAATTCTTCCCAGATAAGCAAAAGCACTGTCCTACAGAGAACTTGTCTCTACTGAAAGGCTGGATATACACAGTTTTAATGAACTCTTCTCAAGCTGTTGAAAACATTTGGGAGAACAGCTCTGGGGATTATGGTTCTCTTACTTTTCTGATTTCAAATGTGGAATGTTTGATTTGTATTGAGATTATTTCTATTGAGCCCTTATCCCAGCTCTGCAAGAGTGGCTTTGGATGCCCATGGGTTTTCTCATAGGAAGACAAGATGCTTTCAGATTAGGATTTTTTTTTTTTGTTACGGCATTGCCGTAGATTTATAACTGGCTTTGAAAGAGTATCATCCACAGCTTATAACTGAAAAAGAGGAAAAAAGTTGCTTAATTTCCTGGCAACAGGAGCATTCAAGTCTGGGTTCTTTGGCTCCAGCTTTTTTTGCTCCAAAGGAAGTTTCTCTCTCATCCCGTAGACTGTGATCATTTTGATTTTTTTCCTGATTTTGTGTGGCCTCTGTTTCCACTGCCCACTTATTCTGCAAGACCTCATATATCTGTAACTACCTACCTTCCTTCAGTGGGAAGTTCAAGCCTAAGGACAACAAGCAGAGTGTGTGAGAGGCTGCTGCTGCATCCTGGCACATAGGTCTACAGGAAAGATGCTCAGTCAGCCAGCTATTCTCTATTTTGGATGGCAGGTTTTAGTCTGAAATTACCAATACAAAGCTATCGCTTAGTTGCTGGTTCTTCCTGCGTTCCTTGTGCATCAAAACCTGTTTTCTTTATTAGTAAAATCAACATCCTGACTGAAGGAGGTTTGATTTTTCTTTTACACCTGCTGATGGCAAACATGCTACTTTTGAGATGTGGACATAAAGGTGGAAAGAATAGACTTGTCATCAAGCTCCTTCCACGCTCAAGGGAACAGTATTGTAGCTGACCCTCTCATGATTCTTTTTGCCAGGCCACTGCTGACTGTCTTTATTACAATAGACAGATATTTGATAGGACAGAAGATTGTTTAGTTTTTGCTGCTGGATAGCTATTCTTTGAAAAATGACCTAACCTGAAATTGTGTGGTACAAGTGACCCTACTGAAAAGGTGCAAATTTAGTACCAAGAAGCTATGGATTTGAGATGTTGACAGTCTGATGGATCACTTTACTAGCTCAGCCAGTGTATGGCATACCATACTGCTTCTTAAAGAAAACAGTGAGGGGCAAGAAAGAAAAAAATTCATTTGCCCTTTACTGTTGGAATGGAGTTCAGTATGTAAATAAGTTTAACTGCATTTTTACAACTGTGTCTGTGTCCACTTCTCCCAAAACTTATCTCCTCTTTTCTCAGGATGAAAGATAAGTATGAGTCTGAGCTGCAAACTGAATTCCACAATACTCAGGAGAAAAATAACCTATTTTGGAGCTTTGTGATTAAAATCCAAGGCATCCCATGCAAAAGCAACCAAGTCGTAAGCAGTTCAGAGCTGGGACAGAGCCTCAGAAAAGGCTTCTGCAGTGCAAATGTGTCTGAAACTGAATTAAATGCTCACTTCTTACACTGTTATGTCAAACCCACTTCCATAGGCAGCCTAACCCTAAACTGCACGGCAATTTAAATGCTCTGCCTGCAGTGCTATGTATGATGCCTCTTGCCACTCAGCTGCATGCCTGAGTCTGGCAGGATGCTCATATGCCAGCACTGGCTTTTGCATGGATGTTCACACCACAGGAATTTAAACTTTTCCACCTGCTCGTAAGGAGAATTTCTTGATGTGTATATTCTCAGTGGTTGTGGATTGGAGGAAGAGACATGGGCTTCAACTTTTATTGAAACTATTTTATTTCCTGCTGTCAATGACATAAGTAAAGGTAGAATTAAGTTTAAAATCATTATCTAGTGAGTTCATAGTGGGAGTATGGGGAAAAGACAGAGCATCCTGACTTCTGGCCCATGGACTGTTCCTAACAAAATAAGATGATGAGATTATGTTATCTGTTTATATATTTATATGTATAATACCTAGACATATCTATAGGTATGTAGACATCACATTATTTGTTTTTATATATATATTCATAGATACAATATCTAGCTACACATGTAGATATTTATATCTGTATATTTACCCTTTATTATTATAATTAATATAATAATACATCATTTTAAAGGATACTTGTATCTATACCACAGTATCTATTCTTAGGGTTCTTCCTGGCCAATTTAAGCCAAACTGGAAAGAACAGAAGACCTTTCAAAGATAGCTTCCAACAAATTCCAGAAAAATAAGTGATTGAACAGTGGACAGAGACCCAAATCAGTGTTTGACGGATGGTAAAGGCAGGCAGAAGTTAGATTGTTTGACTGAATGCAGCTAGCTGGTTCGTTACTCTGTACACATATGACATACATGTAACACACATACATAACACACAACTTAATCATACCTGGTGGGGCTGAAAGGGGCAAGGAGCTTTGGAGATTTAGGTTGGAGATAAACCAGCTTTATTAGTTTCAGTATTCAGAAAATAGCTTATAATTTTTAACAATTGTTCTATAAAATATTGCCTATTTTATTTCTGAATTGCGTCAGTCTTATGTCTCATAATTGTTATACATATAGAATTGGAAAAACTAAATTATTCTTACTGCCCAAAGCTCTGCAACAGCATGTGGTAAAGTGTGCCCAGACTAGCCATGTTTCATATAGAAAAGGGAAGAAAACACTGGAAGATGATAGGCTCATGATGATCCAGGGGAAAAAGTGGCAATCAGCTTGACACACTAGGCAAGTAAAATGAGGAATTTACCCTTAAACTCTTTGTTCCATTTCCAGGTTGTGGCCAGTTGCTCAGGCTGTAGATCTGTATTTCAAGCGCTTCATGACCTTGCCCAGAGTCTCTCTCCTTTGAGGAACTTGAGGAACTTTGAGGAACTTCGGCTCCTGAACACAGAAGCCCAGTCTTGACTTTAAACACAAAGCAGACTTAAAGTAGTGTGAGTAGTGCTCTTGACTTAATGTGAAGTTGCAAATGTTATGAAAATTCCCTGGGCAATACTGATTTCTAGGATCAGTGAAAGAAAACATTTAGCAGTAGGAGTCATGGAGCCACAGATGTAGATCTCGTGTCCAGAAGTTGCCATAAACACCTAACAGTGTTCCTCTGTCTGTGAAAATTATTGAATAAAAGGTTATCAGCAAGGTTTTAGTAGAGATAACCATCACTGCCATAACACATTAATGCTAGCTGAACTGTTACAGGGACTTTGCCTTCCATCCTAAGGAGTTTCTTTCCTGTTCAAGGATAACATGATATTGGGAACACTAATGGATGATTACTTTACCATATCCTCTGCTCCTTCTTTTGTACAGATAAGCCAGGTTTCATCTGCAAGAGTTGTCAGTCCACTACCTTTTACGAGAGCTACACTCACCATAAAAACGAAAAAAAAAAAAAAAGGTCAGGAAAAAAAGGTTGTTGCCAAATACAGTATGTACAGGAAAATCTAGACACGTATTATAAGGTGAAAATGAACTTTAAAGTGCGATAGGGATAGGTGGATATTAGCCCACTTATACTATGGAAAAAAATGAATGTAGCTGATCATGCCCTAAGCAGGAGATATGAAAACCAGATGGCTCTTAAAACTGAGTGGAAATCCACAGTCTGTGTAGCAAGGTCAGGTAGTGAACTATGGAAAGATTCATTGGAAAGCTTGATTAACTCTATTATATTTGATCCAGGATAACATTCTGGCAATCCAGCCTCTGTCCCTTAAAGGAGAGCCCCTCCTTTTTACTGCTGCAAAGGTCTCCTTCAGGTATAAACACACTGGAAAAAGAGATGTGAACTCAATAAAATAGTTGCACTGGAAGTGACAAAACAGTAAAAATCCTTCAAAAAGGAAAAACTTCTCCAGTCCAATTGCCAAACAACACATTTTGCAAACAGTTACAAATTAGACTAACTAATGTATAAAAATACTGGCTGTGGCATCAAGGCAATGACAATTTATCACATGTGCTCCTGAATATGTAAGCAGAGATGTGAAAATCCTGGCTGGGTGGAAAATAACGTCAAACTCACAGCTGTAACCAGTAACACTGGAAAACAATACATTGGTGACACTAGAATGATGACTACAATGAGGCGAGAATTGGAAGATGTTTCTTTAATACACAACTCATGAAATACACAATTTATTACTGTTTAATATATATATATATATTTTTCGGATATCTTATGATAATACTTTCATCATTTACAATTAAATTTAACTGAATAATTTAACCTTTTTTTTTGGAGTGAATTTTCATTACCAAATCTTTAGACTGCCTTATAAATGTAGCTAGGGAGCTGTAATTATGTGTTATACCATACAGTTTTACACTGTCACTTAATAGCCACTTTTCTCTGCATTATTAGTTGAAGTGACATTCTAGCATCCATATATAACAGTAACTGCAAAGATTTCAAAATCAATCATCCCAGGTTAAGAAAAATCAGAATGAATGTTGCTTCTTCAATCTTCAACAGCCTCCTTTGTGTGCCTGTATTTGGGTGTATGAAATATTTTTTATCTTTTCCATAGGACTCTTGTCTCAGATAGTGCATGGCGTGGCTGGGTCCCTCTTAATGAGCATCCACTCAGTGTTCTCTGTCCTCCTCCTTGTTGGATGTGAAGTCTAATGACTCTTTCTGAGTCCTTTTGAAATTCTACTCTAGAGACAGAATTAATGATTTCTTCTGAACCCTTTTTTTACATTACTCACCACTGAGTATCTGAGTGATGAAAATAAGTGTTTTATTTTCACAAAAATCCTATTCTGTTTTGTTTGCATTTTATTTTATTTTTGGAGAAAATGTGTAGGGGAAAATTAGTGTCAAAACTACCAACTGAATTGTTCACGTCCAGCCTGAGACTGAGAAGACTTTCAGTTTTCTTTGTACTATGAGCTCTGTGAAACATTTTGCAAGTTAAAATCCCATTCCTCTCAGCTCTCACTACCGTTGTGATTTCTTAAAATTTCTACAAGTCAGAATCAGGCTCCCATCTAGACTAACTGTAAAATGAAAAACAAACTATTTAATGAAATGTTTTAAAGTCTGGAGTAAATGACTCATTCTGGCACTGCACAGAGATTCCTGGTACTGCCTAGTCATGATGCCTACCTGCAAGAGGGCTGGTGTGGGCAGAGCACAGAACAGAGGAGCTGCTCTGTCCTAAGGGCTTTGACACAATTCACCAAGCAGACAGCTGCAATAAATCTAAAGCATTACCAGTCACAACTCTTGGTTATTTTCCTATTGCTGAATTGTACCACAAAAGCTGGCAAACTGGGCTTTATAGCAGTGCTTTAGTGTCCTGTCTTGTTCCTCAGTTTAACAGGTCGACAAATCCACCTTATTTGGCCCAGTCAGTCTGAGTTAATATTCTAGAAATATGTTGATAGACTGATAAGTTTGAATTATAAGCTTAATTATGAAGAAAATATTTTGAACCACAGAAAAAGGAAAAAAACCCACAACTAATCAGTGCCTTCTGGTTGCATTCCATGTTGATATTTGATTTTCAGAATGTTTCCAAAAATATTTTACACAAATGCTAAATTTCAAATGGTTATATATAGAATTCATCATTATAATCAGAGAATAAGTATTGTCAATTGATATAGAATTAAAATGATACATTCAAATTATTTAAATACTAACATTGTTCCTTTACTTACTCGTTTTGCTGTAATATTCTTAGCAATGACTCTAGCTATACAGCCTTTGGTTTACTTCAAGTTTGTCTGCCAAGTGAGTTGGGAGGTCTGAATCTACCCTGTAACTCAGTAGCAATTGGGTCTGGCTCGCGACCCTGTTCCCCTTTTTATTTCACCAGCATATGTCTCATTACATGTGGACCAACTCATCAGGATGTACCAGTGATCCCAGCGCTTGGGCAGTACTGTCATGTACGTTTATGCTTTCCTAGCCCCAGGCCCTAGCTGTGGCAGTGGTGCTTCTGTCACTTTCAGTAGAAAGAGCGGCTAAAATTGCACATCCAACAAGCTCTGATCCTGGTTGCTGCTGTCCCTGTCATGACGAATGCATTGTGTTTGATGTACTTGCAGAAAAAACATTCTCCTGAGATGAATGTCTGGAAATCTCGTCTCTTACCAGTAGATGGAAGTCTGTTGTCCTTGGTTCTTGACTCAGCTGCTGCTGACTTCTGCACTATCAAATCCCTGTGGCTATGCCCTCTGGGTCGGTGCTCCAGAACTTTATGAACCCTCTGTATTTTTTTAATTCTGCAGTGGTAGAAACTTGAAAAAGAAAAATAGAGAAAATAAGGGTACATATTATCCAGCACATCTAGAAAAAGAAGCTTTGTCAGCTGTAAAATTTTTGGGTCACTTCAATACCAGAAAATCACTCTCTGTAGACTTTAACACCTTACTGGGTAATATGGTCTGCAAAAAAGATATATGTTACCTGGTAATATTACCTTAGATGTATTTGCCCAGTATATCACAACTGCTCTGTAAGGAAATCATTACAAAGATTATAATCTAGGTTTCTCAATGAAATTAAATCTAACACTACCCTGCCCCAATTGTGATAGCATTACCATCTATATGAAGTGACAGTTTCAGTCAATGCACCTAATGCATAAGTCCATGCAGTTATTTAAAGCTTACTGTGGTGTGTGTTGCATTAGATATAAGACTTTTTCAGGATAAAGAAATGCCACAGCGAGTCCACTATAGCTGTAGTGATACGCTCTGGTAGAAAGAACTTTGAAGATTACATTTAGGTTTTTAGTGCAATTTTAGAAATATTTTTTAGAAATACTTGCAATAGTATGAAAAACATCCTAAAACATCAAGAAAGTTCCACGGCTATTGCTAGCACAGATGGCACAAACTCCGTGCACTCAATTTTAAGGTAAAGTACATAGAAAAAGACAAAAGGGGGAGGATTATTCTACACAGCTCTGGAGTGAGTTGTTCCATTAAAGATCATTTATTGGGCAGCTTTCTTTGGAGCAAATGATAGAGTATGGCATGGACATATTCCATGGGTGTCCAACCTATTGTCTTGCCTGGGCTGCACTGAGTGAAGTGGAATTATCTTGGGCTGCATATAAAATATATAATAATGTACAACAGTAACAAATCTTCTTTTATTTTTTATTTAAACATGAAAAAAGAGAAGACAACAACACCATAAAACTATCTGGTTAGACATGTATAGAAGACATCAGGAAGCAGTTCCAGAAGATTGTGTCCACGTTTTCTGCTAAGGAAATTTCCTTGTGTTCTGCATATCACGTGTTTTTTTTGAAATCTAATGAGTTAATGATTATAGTTTGTAATAAAGTCAGTTAATTAGTAATTAATGTCATGTTTGCAAATTGCTTTAGAAATGTAACATCATGAGTTCTAAATGTTATCTTCATCTATAACAATATTTCATAGGTAAGATATTCATTTATTTTCACTGAACCAAGAAAATGCATACATCAATGGTTTTCTAGGCATTTGTGTATACAAAAAAATCAACTAATTTTAGCTGTTGCTTTTCTTTGTATATTATAAGCAGAAATATCCCTCCAGACAAAGAAACCTCAATCCTCTCAAAAGAGACAAAAGAGAATGAATAGTCGATCAATCTTCAAAAGTCTCACAGATAAACTAAGAGTTTAACTGAGAAGAAGAAAGGCTTGAGTATATATAAGGTCTACAGCTATTATGTTTCCTATAAATTCATATGGAAATAGGGGATGGAGATTTCTAAAAGTCTGACATAAATCTGTGGCTTGCTACCTTTGCGTTTTGTCTGATCTTAGGCATTACTGTTAAGCACAAGACTGCTGAAATAATTAGTCCTCAAGCTAGAATTTTATGAACAGCTAGCAAAATTTAATTATATCTAGGAATGTGCAACTATTTTAGAATTAATAAATGCATTTATATATGATTAATAATACAAAAAAATTAATGGAGATAATACAGGAGAAACTGAAACATAGTAAGAGCAATGTCTCGTCATAAGTGGTTTTCTAGTAGTGCTATGTAATAAAACAAATATTTACACCTGTCCAGGAACATCTGTCCCTCGACTATCCTGAGGCAGGAAATAGCTTGGTGCTGAAACAAAGAGAGGTAACACCTCAGCCTTCACACAGCTAGAGGAAAGTAAAATGTCCCAACTGGCCTTGCTTACGTGCAAGGCAAAGCAGAAAGCATCTTCATTTGGATTTCTTTTATAAATCAGGTGGATCTATGTTCAAAAAAAAAAAAGTCTTTATCTTTCTAATATGCTAATATATTTTAATAAAAAAATATTTTAATAAAAAAATTTTCTAATATGCTTGATATATTTCTAATATATCAAGTCTAACTTGATTTAAAACCAGTTCCTGATGCTTCAAAACCACCAGCAGCAAAGAGCTTGACAAAATTTGGCCTAGCAAGGGAAAAATATAGTCCTGCAAGGAGAAAGTAGAAGAATAGCCATGCACAGGAGAAACATTACGCTCTGGTTTATGTTACTTTGAGTTTGTTTATATTAACGTTAAAACTAAAGCTCCAAGAACAAAATAAGTTTACACAGTGCAGAATATGTCACATTGTCAGATTCTGACTACATGATGGAAACAGCACTTGCTGAAAACTTTAATACTTGCATGTATTTTCCATGAAAAGCCACATACTTTACTCCTTCATCCCAGCTACTGCATACATCACTTGCTCTTCTTTGTATACTGTAAATGAGGATTAAGCACACAGGTCGTGAACAGAAAATGCAGTCCCTGTGCGTCTCATAGGTAAACATGAACTTTTAGCATTTACCCAGAGAAGATTTCTTAAATAAATACCATTAGAGGGCAAATTTTGCTGAGGCTTGTTTAAAGCTGGAGTTGTTCCATTTTATACCACATCATTTAGAACAAGCAATTAGTTCTGAGTGACTGCACTTGGTGATTACAAATCTTATGTGAACAAACATCCTCCCCGTCTTTCTACACCCCATTGTGGGGCACGTGAAACTTTCTTGTTCCTGACTATGTTCTGATGTCAGTTCTGACACCTCACCTACTGAGAATAGTCCCCTCATTCAACAAGCAGAAGAGAAAATAAAGAGGAAAACCCAAGAGCACATGAGCTGGAATTGCCAGGACTGATGAAGGCTCCCTTGGGCTGCATGTTACTCACTCCTTTCCTCCTATAGGCTGCCTGAACTATGCACCAGAGAGTGGAGATTGGCTGCCCCCTTATTTCTGGCACACAGATAAGAACTGGTCAGTGACTTAAAAGCAATCCCGATATGGTGTTAGCAGTAACCTGCCCTAATACAGACTGTTTCTGCCTGCAAAAGTCTTAGTACAAAAACGTGTGCGTGCTCGGACATCCTCACAACCATAGAAGTGCCATAATTCAGTGTTTCCTGTCAATAGCATCTTTTTGCCCTCTGTCTTTTAAAACTGGAGATGAACATTCTTAAAGCTGGACTTAACACTCTCCAAAGCTGTATCGTACTGTAAATATCAGGAAAGGAAAAGTGCAGAGCAGCAGACAGACAGACAGTAGCTACAGCTTTCAGCTGAGGAGGGAGGGCCAGACTGTGAAATGGTGCATTGTCTTCAGTTCAGCTTGTCCCATTCACTTAGTCTCAGCTTTGCCGCTTTAAGTTGCAGTTCACAGAGTATAATTAAAGGGTATGTGGAAAAGCAACTTTGCAGTCTACAAAGATACTCAAATTGTATAAAAATTCTGTCTCATTAATAATCAAATAAAGCCTTAAAGTGGAAAAACTTTTCAAATATTTTATCATGGGCAGTTTACTCCATTTCTGTGAACGTGCTGTGAC
This sequence comes from Penelope pileata, assembly GCA_013396635.1. Lineage (NCBI taxonomy): Eukaryota > Metazoa > Chordata > Aves > Galliformes > Cracidae > Penelope > Penelope pileata. The sequence continues at coordinate 823,050 of WBMW01000082.1, forward strand.
CCAATAAATCTAAATGCAATATGCACTTGTGGTTTTCTTGAACTTCCATTAGTGAATAGGTTTCATGTATAAACATGCCAGAGGCAAATCTGACCTAGATTGTTTTTGCCTACCTCTAAAAGGTCTTCCTTCTCATGTTTGCACAGACAAAACACCTATTAATTTAGTGACATAAAGGCTGTGTGTAGAAAAAAATAGAATTGTATTTCAGCTCAGTTCAGTAAGGATTGTTCCCAAACTTTCATTTGATATGCATTCAGATGTAACTGCAAATGCTGGGCCTATTCATTTATCTTCAGCAACAACAATAAAACTAATGAAGAATCTATTATTGTTTCATTGAAAGTTACTGGGAAGACAAAAAAGAAGATAACAAAATTTAAAATTATAAATAAAGGAATAGCTAGAGATAATATACTATGTAGTACTGTACTTGATAAAATTAATAACTAATACTCTGTAATTTAAATATTTTTCAAGGTCTTTCAAAGTTTTTCAAGGTTTGCTAACCTCGAAGGATTGATTGAATTCAGACTGGTGTGTTGAAAACAGAGGTTGACCAATTGAAGCCTGCTTAGTTTGCTCTTACATTCAGGACTCCACTGTAGATGAAGTAGCTTGACCATCAGCATTTTGTTATAAAAAGCAGCAGCATGTCTGTGAAGCTCTGTAAACACGATCAAATGCTAGCTGTTAAAACTAGGTTATATTTAATTGTGCATTCATGCCCTAAGACTTAGACCTATAAAAATGAATTACTGATTTGGCTAAATTTCACAGGATGATAAGAGGTTTAGTTATTTCAAGGGTTTCACACAGTGTTTCCATGACATGAGAGGAATTTATTCCTACTGCTTGTTTTAGAAGTGAGGGGGTTTATTCAGAACATAGTGTATATGCAAAGTAGCCAGTCTGCATGTAACAAAAACACAAGGTTCTGTGACATGTTTTGACAGGAGATAATGGTGTTATCTCTGATGCCTAGAAAAACTGTATCTGTAGGCATTATACATATATATATGTGTATATATGTATACATAAATGTATGTTTGTTCTTGTAATTAAAAAAAAAAAAAAAAGGAGTAAGCAATCCTAACATCCTTTTGCTATGGTTCACCTGATAAAATATTTCTAATCTCTTGGCTTTCTCCTTCCTATCTTTGGCTAGACTTTGGCACGTTTTGCAGGGTTCTTCCTTATCAGAACCAGAAACCACTCCTGCTCTAACTCACTGTTTTCCTAATTCTTCATCAGGATTTAGAGACACAGGATTGATTGACACATCCTGTGGCATCTTGTGGGTGGGCTAGCTCTTTCACTCTTATTTGCTTTCAGAAAGTAGGTGTTTGCAGGGCAATCTGAATCCTTCTCTCGAAGTGGAATGGTAAAAGTTTCAGTATGGAGTTTCATAACTAACACCAAGGATTGTTCTTTCCCACAGCATGAAGTCTTCCCTTAGTCTTTTGTTTGTGTGTTTGTCTCGTTGTACGTCTCTGGGGAGCTGGGAGGGCATAGATGCCGAACTCATCTGGCAGGTAGCAGCTATGAGCCCAAAGCATGTATCCAGGTTTGTCTTGCGTTGTATGGCAATACTGTTTCCCATACAAAGAAATGCAGTTTTGAAAACGACAGGAGTGAAAGAAACCTCCAGTCTTGTTTGGGATTGTGACTGTAGATTTGTATTGATGAAACATTGCAGTTAGGATTCTGGGCGTGGTAATGGGTGATGGGAAAGCGTGGAGATTTTGGTCATCAACAGCTTGCTGTTTCTGTTTGTTTGCTTTTGTAAATTTTTCCTCTTGGAAACATGTTCAAAACTATTAACAGCAATGAGACTGAGTGGCTTTCATGGAGGGCATAATTTAAATGCCATGCGTTTATTCAGATGTAACTGTGGACTAATTTGTTTGGAGACACTTTGTCGTTAGTGATGCAAGAAGAGAGCTCAGTGTACACATTGAGTCTATCGGTGGTAGTTAAGCAAAGAAAATCTTATTGCTTATAAAGAGAGTATACGTGCTGTGGAATCAAAAGGGAAAGTAAACACTGAATCCTATGGCGTTTTTTTTAGATAAAGTGTTTCATTTCAAAGAGGAATTGCGCTTTAAACTTCTTTTTTTTTTTGTCTTAGAAGATGCAAACATCTTAAATGTATGTTGACAGATCTGCACACAAAAATTGTACTGCTTTTAGACCAAGCCCACAAAGATTCATATAGTTCTAACCAATTCTAATGTCTTTGATATCATATGGTTAGGGTAGAAGAATCATTGAAAACAGTGGTTGCAATAAATATTCTGTTGTGCCAAAAAATATGAAAAAGTGGCCAACAAAAGTTTTTTTTATAAAAAAAGTATTTTTATAAAACCAGACGGCAGAAGTAATGGCAGCCTCTGTAATAAATATAGACACACATTTTCATCCAAAACAAAATATATGCAAATCCTATGCAGATGTAAGACTTCTGCTGAAGCCTGCTAAGTTGTAGCTTTTAATATGTAACAGAGATCAGTAACTTGTTTGAAGACAAGGTTTTTTAAGATTATATCAGATGTAATATTTCAATTATTTCTCATTCAAACAAAAACTGATTTTCTCTGTTCAATGTAAAATATCTCTTCATTCTACAGAAAGAAAAATCTTTTGGTACATTCAAGTAAAGTGCCAGATTATTCACTTGAGATGTACTTGAGAGTTGGGTTCAGTTCATGCAGATTGCAGTAAAGCCAACCCTACTTCCTGCAAGGGGATATCTGGACAACTAGGTGAAAGAATCCTTGTCTGTCTTTTCTCAATGTGTCAAAAAATCTTTGCTGAAAAAGCAAAGATAAATTAAAAAAAAATCTGCAAGGACTGAGCATCTCATGACGAACCATCTCATGAAGCTATTATTTTTTTCTTTTCTTCTTGGAAATATGAGGCTTAAGTTCAGATTTGCTTTCTGTCCAATTCAAAGTAGGCATCTGATTTAGGTTTTCTAACTTTTACTGTAAAGTGAAACTTCCTCCAGAATCCTGGATACTCTAATTCCTTCCAGCTGAAACTATTCCACCTTCCTGGTCTGTATTCTCAAATTCAGTGAACCAAAGGGTCAAAATGTCTTTTGACTTGGAGATTGGACTTCCTTGGAGTGCAATATGTGGATTTAGTTTTCTGTACTACTGAATATTTAAGTATGAAGGCACAGTGCAACAGCATCACAAAGTGAATTGTGAATGCTGTCCTACCCGTTGGCTTGGTGTTTGAGTACTCTTCTCCAGGGTGAGATGGTTTTGACTCCACCAGCCGAGGATGGGAGTCTCTGGGTGCTGCGGCTTTACTGAGAGCTCAAAGCACTGCCACACTGTGTGAAAAGGGACTTTTCACATTCTCCTAGCCCTTCTCCAGCTGAAAATTCTTTAGAATCCGTATTTTTTTGGTTGCCAAAGCCGCACTTCTGTAATAGTTTCCTCATTTTCTGAGTTTACTCATTTTTCAGTGGTTTCATAGAAATCTCCCTCAGAATAAAGAAAGCCTCAACCTTTCAATCTTTTCTCTTCCAAAGAGCCTCTGAAGAAGGCCAGACAGGGAGTCCTCTACTCCTGTAGAATGAATGACTGTTGCCATATTATGTCTTGCAAAAAGAAAGATCACTTAGATCACAGAAGCTTTCGTGCTTTTAGAGATCAAACAACAATTCAGTATCCAGAGAGCACAGAGGTGAAACTAAGCCATGTTCCACACCTGTGCTGAACTTCTGGCTCACAGATGAAGATTTTGCCTATCTGCTTCAAGCTAAGGAAAAACATACTATGCTTGAGCTTTCACAGAATATCATCAATGTACAAAAATATAAGATAGTGTTTTAAATAGTAAATTTAAATGAGATACAATGATGACTGGTGGTTTTCTTCTAAAGGTAAAGAAACATGAGAACAAAGTCTCAGTAAGTTGGAACTGATTCATATTTAACACAGCTGTTCAAACACCTGAGTTTGTTGAATGTGGCACTAACAAAGTTTTCATATTTTGATACGGAAAAACTGCTTTAGATTGACTTATATTGCATGAGAAATATTTTTGTTCAATTGGATATAAGAGTTTTATTTCTTGCTTTGGTGTAGAAATATAAGAAAACTTAGAAAAAAAGTACTCTTGCAACTACTGACTTACTACTATTTCAATTTGAGGACTAAAATTTCACACATGTTAGCAATGGCAATAGCTCTCAGTACCATAAAAAAATCAATTTGAAACAGTCCCATTAGTAAGTAGGATGTCCACTTGCAAATGTTTACAAGATTGGACCTAAAAATAGAAACTCTAATCAGCAGGCTCTTGGCTGAACATCTGTAAATATTCATTAATTATACCAAAAATACATTTAAAATGAGTAATGTGAGAGTTATTCAGTTCAAATCAAGTGCACTCCTTATTTTATTCAAGGACCAACCTCTTTAGTAATGCAAAACTTCATGCAGGCATAATGTACTGAGGTTTGCGGGTTTTTTCTTTTGGTTTGTTGTGTTTTTCCCATTAAATTATAGTGGAGCAATGCAGCAAAGCAAGAATTTTCTTACCTTTTTCAGTGTGACATCTCTCCATAAAAGAGACTTTGTCTAGATTACACATAGCTTGCTCTGATAGTAATGCCACCTATTTATTTCCATGGAAACTACAACAGATACAAAGAGTACAATAATGCTACTTCATAGAGCAAATTCTCAGCTACAAAACAGTATTTTTCAACATAGTCACCACCATTTGCTTCGCATTTTCACCAGAGACAAACAAGAGCGCATGCTATACTCATAAAAATTTACACGGCTGTCTGGAATGTGGCTTGTCTTTCATGTTTCCATCGCCACTGCTGAAAAGCACCACCCACCACCTCACTGTGCTCACATCCACTGTTTGGTCTCCATAAAAGTTCAGCAAGCGTCGATGAATGTCACTGGATGCAGTTAATTCTACATGGAAGAATTCAGTTCTATGCCTTTGCTCCATCCACACTTTCATGTCAGACGCCACTGTGCCAGAGTGCCCCTCTGCTGCCATCTGTCACACGGCAACAAAATGGAACAGAATACTGGTGGGAAGGCTCAGCCTCTACTGCCATATCATCAACATCTGTCTCTGACATCGTGGGCCAACAGAATAAAATAGGAGACATTGCTTTCAGAACAGCCCCCGTATTTATAAATGCTACTAAAGCAATTAGAACTTAGACCACTGAATCATGCCCTGATAAATTATTTCAACAGAGCTTTCTTGATTTGAGGGGCAATAGGCTTAAGAAATTATCACTGAGAGGTTACCTCTGTTTCTTTTTGGTTTAACTATATAGAAACATTGACTATGCAAACATATGCAAACCTAGAATTCGGCTTTTACATTTGTCATTTTGTCTCTTCAATACCGTCTACCATAAGCCCAGAGCCCAGCTCTTACAGGTCAGTACCAAAAGGGCAATAAGTCATGAAGGACCATGAATACCTCTTAATCTGTCTTTTCTTGTGCTCAGAGTCAGACCTGAATCACAGTGCTGGGGTTGCCAGCATTACCCATTTCCATTCCCTTCTTTTAATTTCTGTATTCCTCACATCACATCACATGTAATAATTTTACAGCCATATCATTGTCTCAGAAAAATTGGGTATCAGCAACATGTTTGAGGCCATTCTGAAATAGCGCATTGTCTGCTATTAATGGGGATATATATATAATAGGGATCAGCCTTTGATCTAAATAATTAGCAAAAAAAAAAGATAATTCCTTTCTAGTTTTTTACTGATTATGTAGCTGAACGCTATGTGTAATTGAAATCATCAAATCTTTCAATAATTAAAGCATAAAGTGCTTCTTTTTTCCTCTGTGCTTTTCAAATATAGACTGAATTTGAAACCATTACAATAAAGAGCATCTTCTGCTGCTGTAACAGCAAAACAGTATTACAGCTTTTTTTTAATTATTTTGCAAATAGGTTATTTTTCCTTCTGTTACTTATAATTGCTTCTAATACTTATTATAGGAAGATCCAATAAAGCAGAATCTCTTCGTAATTACTCAAACAGCAGACAAATTTTCTAATTAAAAACAAAAATTCATGATATCATAATTGCTCCATTTCCATAGCGCATAAGTTACACACAAAAAGAAGTCCTGATGATACAATTGTTTCCCATATATTATATAGCACCATGAATGAATTTCTCTTCCACTCTCAATTAAAAAAGAGTTGTTCTATATAATTAGAAGTTATTTCCTTCTTCCCTTTTCATATTCATGTAATTAGAAAATGGCAAAGAATATATATTTGAAATAATATAATAAAAAATACATTGTCCTTGTATTGTTCAGCTTCTATACAGCACAATGTATTTTATGTTGGAAACCCTTCCACTATAACATCCAAAATATTAAAAAATCATCAAGAAGTGAAGGCAGTTAAAGGTGGCTCATTTTTATGACACTTTACCATTATTTTTATTAAAACTGAAATTTTAGTGAGAAGAGTACTTTCACTATATGAGTATTTATATACAAAACCACATGCATACATACATAAACAATTTTATAAATACAAAAGAACTCAATGCTTAGCTAATAAGCAAGAAAAACAAAAATGTATTTTGTTCCTAGTAATTGTCATTTTTTTTTTTAATTCTTAAAAATTCAAAGGTATTTATGAGGAAAATACTACAGCCTTTTACTTTTTTTCCTAATGTCTGCTAGAAGAAATACATTTCTTTTTGCTGATGAGTAGGAATTTAATGTTTTATTCTCGAAATACAAATAAAGTTTCGTTATCAAGCTCAATTTTTGTATAAGTTTAGAGACATGAGAACCTGGAAGGGATGCTGTTTCACTAGAGAAAACGTCTCATGGACAATCTGTGTTCAGATCACAGCACTGGTTATCTTAAAGATGCTGCAAATGGTGTGTCTGGATTGAGCTACAAGTGAACAGCAGGTGCAAAGCCCATGGCCCCAGTATCCATCCCAGCTGTTTCCTTCACCCCATCCTGCATCTCCCTCCCACTGCTGGGCGGGAGGTACCTGAGCACCAGCACCAGTTACATCTCCACTGCACAAGGCATCTCCTTGCTGCCTCAGCCCTGCCCAGAAATGCAAAGAAGTGGCCCCTGCTCACCTGGTTCTGTCAAGCAAGAATGCTGATTGGACTCTTGAGGGCTCTTTCTCTGGAGAAGAGAAAATCCCAGCATTGTGAGGAAGAAGAGAAAGGAGAAATTTCTAACTTGACTCAGGAACATAAGAGTGGTGGAGTAGCTTTGATTAGTTTCTCCTCACATGCCAAGTTCAACAGAGAAATTGCAGAGATTTAGTCATATGTTTTACTACCCCTAAAATTCCTTTGCCCACTATCTGGAGCCCCATTTACATCCCAAGCAAGCAACAGAGGTGTCCAAGAAGGTTTGGAAAGTTACACTGAATAAGGTGAAGCTTGAGTCTTTCCATCTGCAGCCTGCTTTATTCCATAGCCACCCACCACAGAGCCTGCAAAGTACAAAACCAGATCCTGCAGTAACTAAAAGGATTTTTCTTTCCTTAACAAGTTTCACAGTCAAGGATGCTTCTAAATAAAAGATGCCATGGTTCAGGGCAACTGAGAACTATCTAGTGCTGCAATATATGTATTTATGTGGTGTGTGGATGTAACATGCTGCTTAGACATTGTAGAGACGCACAAGTTGAAGCACAATGATTCAGGTAGAGGTATCCCTCTGTCACAGCCCCTTTGAGATCAGCCCTGAGGAGGAGGACTTGTGGGTACCGGCTGATGAAAAGCTCAATGTGAGCCGTCAGTGTATGCTTGCAGCTCAGAAGGCCAACTGTATCCGTGCCCCATCAAAAGAGTGGCAGCCAGCAAGGAAAGGAAGGTGACTGTACCCCTCTACTCTGCTCTGCTCTCGTGAGAGCCCATCTGGAGTACTGCATTCAGCTCAATGTTCCCAGCATAAGAAATACACCGACCTGTTGGAGCAAATCCAGAGGAGGACCATGAGGACGATCAGAGGGCTGGAGCATCTCTCCTATGGAGACAGGCTGGGAGAGCTGGGGTTGTTCAGCCTGGTGAAGGCTCCAGGGAGACCTTATAGCAGCCTTCCAGTATCTAAAGTGGGCCAACAGGAGAGCTGGAGAGGGACTTTTTATCAGGGAGTGTAGTAACAGGACAGGGGAGAATGGATTTAAATCAAAAGAGGGGAGATTTAGATTAAATATTGGGAATAAATTCTTCACCATGAGGCTGGTGAGGCACTGGCACAGGTTGCCCACAGAAGATGTGGATACCCCATTGCCGGAGGTGCTCAAGACGCTTTGAGCATCCTGATCATGTGGAAGTTGTCCCTGTCCTTGTCAGGGGAGTAGAAATCAGATGATCTTTAAGATTCTTTCCAACTCAAATCATTCTATGATTCTATGATTTAACTTACGGCACTCCTTGAAAAGGTGTGGATCACTCCCCCTGCCCTTCTTGTGCTTGATCTTCTGCTCATCTCAACACATAGAAGGGTTAAGCGTAATGTATTTCACTCCACATTTTGCTCTTTCACTGCACTTATTTTGCTGGGTTAGCCCCCAGAAAACAGCAGCAGGTTGCAGATCTGACAGCAGACCAGCTCTTCTATAACACTGTGCCTACTTAGCTAGATAAAGCTGTGAGTCTGTATTTTAATCTTGTGTGTGTCATAACTCAGCATTGCTAATTTATGAACAAATCCTTTCAGCATTACCTTGCTTAACTTCAGACAGCTCCTCTTCAGCCTTTTGCACCTGTCTGTGTCTTACATGAGTTTTTCACATGAGCAATCAGGCTTTGCTGATGTCAGACTACTGATCTAATATATCTCCATGCAGAAATCCTTTGTGTCAGCTATAGCTTGTGCTTTTTCTGGTGTTAAAGCATGTCTTACTTCAATTAACCTGCTTAGTTCCTCTCTTGATGGCATCAAATGTCTCTGTGATTAGCATGTGGTGGATCAGTCACATTGAACTTTCATTCCTCACTAATTCTCAGTTTGTTTTCAGTCAATCCATATTTTTAAAAACAGCCACATCAACCACACAGCTCTAAGAAATTTAGAAAATTGGGGGTCAAAGTGAAAGCGTCCAATCCAGCAAAAGCAAATGTCAAGTCAGCAATCTGTCCTCCTGCCTGGCAGTGGCTGTAAAACTAAAATTCCTGCATCACATCTGCTGAGCAGGCAAGGACCTTGCTCAGATGAAAGCCAGCAATGGCTGCAGTGCTGGTTACTGCTATGTGAGGCTTTACTGTGCTCTTTCTCAAGGGATTTCTTTTGGGAAAGGAATAAACTTTTTTTCTGCCTTATCTATGTATAGCCACAGAGCAGTGCCTAGTTTCCTAATGTCTTGCATGGCTGGAAAACGAACCTAGAGAAATCAGAGCAGGAGTGTTTGTGGTTCCTATTACTTAACAAGCTATGAACATGGGTGTTGAAGACTTTGTGTTACTCTTTCTGTCCGCAGCTTAATCTGCCGAAAAAGACAACTGCGGTATGTCTACGTTAGATGCAAAAACTGAGTGCGTGAAATTCAAAATTAAAACATGACTTCTCAGAAATTTTGAGAGAAAAATGGGACAAGGAATATACTATCAAGTTTCACATAACATTTTGGTATTTCTCGTCAAAGAGTCATTGCAGAGACATTTTCAGAAACATCATTTTTGCAATGGTGTTTTTACTGTCTATAAGGAAGTCACCATAAGAAAGTATGATATTTCTGGCTGCATACTTCACTTGTAATGCTAATTACTTCAAGTCTTGTCTGACAGATTGGTTCCTGCACTCTTCTAATGCCTAAATGAGTATCTGCATGGAGGGAACATAATTAGGAAAGTGCTAATCGAGTTGTTAAGTTTAAATACAAATCCCTTGGCTCTGTCGCTCTGCCCTTGATCACCTAGGCTTTCTGCAGCAGCAGAAGTGATCTGTTTTAACATTTAAAACTTTTAACTTTATTTCAGCTGTTTGCAATAAATTGTAAGTGCTGCTTTTGCTCCCTTCTGGAAAAACTAATGATAAGGGTGAGAAGTAGGGGCCTGCATACTTGAGCCAGTGAGAAATTTTACAACAGAGGAACAGAGTCAAATGTCCATCTGTCGGGTCCTGCAGTGACTGAGGAACAGGGATTTTTCTGATTTGTCCTAGCATTGCTTTCCTGTGTACATGATGCTTATGTGGTTTTTGATTTTGTGAAACTCCATCATTTAACTATGGAGAGTATGTTTGCTTTTATGTACTCAAGAAAGTCGAAGTATTTACTGTAGCAGTACTCCCACCAGGGTGGCTGTCTTTGAAGAATTACATCTGCTGATTCTTTATTTGCCGTGTCTGTCCTCTGAAGATTTTTTTTTTTCTGAACTCAATTTAACAGCATAGCAAGAAGCATCTCTGCATTGCTAGTCCCAGATTCTCACCTCAGCTATTGGCCTGGCAAGCCTTCTATCCCCCCACTGTTGTGTCTGCATCTGGAAAAATTCATATATCTCAGAGCAGGGAGGAAAACTAGCATTTCAGAGGAAATGTATAGGTTCCTCACGTCCTGTCTACATGAGCACTTGCCCTCTTCTTTTGGGAAAAGTCAACCAGGTGATATTAAATCAATGATGATTGACCTTTATGGTTCTGCTCTGCAGCATTTCTGTCCATAGTAGGGTGTCATGCTGTATCTCTTCAACTTTGCCCTAAAAGTGATTCAGATATGCCACTAAAGCTGAATTACAGTCAGTGAAGCTCCTCTCAGATGTGAATTTCTTCCTAACTTTCTGTATGGTTTGCAGTTACTTCATTTAAGCTGCTGTTGTGTGCTGACCCACCTGGCAGCCATCATCCACCCAGCTGCTTGCTCACTGTTCCACAGCTGGATGCAGAAAAGAGTCAGAAGAGAGAAAGCTGAAAGCTGGTGAATTGAGAGAAAGAGAAGTTAATTAGTGAAGTAAAACTATGTGTGCAAGCAAAGCAAAATAAAGCACTAACTCACTGCTTCCCATCAGCAGGCAGATGTCCAGATACTTTCTGGGAAACACGGTACATGTAACAGATACTTGAGAAGACAAATTCTATAAACACTAGGGTTCCCTCCTTCTTTCTCCTTTCCTTAAGTTTTTATTGCTGAGCTTGATGTCATTTATTATGAAATATCCCTTTAGTCAGTTTGGGTCAGCTGTTCTGTCTATGTTCCCTCCCAGCTTCTTGTGCACTCCTGGCCTCCTTGCTGTAAGGGCTGAGTGAGAAAAAGAAGAAATAAAAGAAAACATCAGTGCTGTGCCAGCAGTGCTCAGCAAAAGCTAGAACACCAGTGTGTAATCAGCACTGTTTAGTGACATATCCAATCTATATAGGCTGCTATAAACAAAATTCACTGCATCCCAGCTGGAGACAGCACAGTAACCCACAAGCTCGCCAAGGAGGATGGCTCTTTTCTGATTGCGGGACCACTAAGAGTTCAAGCCAAAATTAACTATTAATTTTGGAATTAACTATTATTTTTGGGGAAAATTAACGTGAGCCACGCAGTGTTAACTCTCTGTAGATTCAATGATTTCAGGGGTAAGCTTGCTCTTGGATATTGTTCAGTCAGATAGCTGTATCCAGAGGAATCATATTGGATAGAAAAATCAGATTGTAGAAATTCTATACCAAGAGAAAAAGGGTAGGAAATAATTCAAATATTCAGTTATAGATTCTCTCCAATTTAGTTTCTGCTTGTATTGAAGGGGTGTTCATTTTTTTCCTACTTAAATATCCCAGAGGAACTCAAATACACCCTATTAACCAGTAAGGCATGCGTGCCCAGGAACTCAACAAATTGGATACTTCTGTTTCTGTGAATGTAATTATTTATGTATGTAGAAGGATTGAATCACATTGAATACTTAGGATTTTTTTCTTTTTTCTTGACAGGGCTAAGAGTTACTAAAAAAATGCTACTACTGCTCAAAAAGTAATATCTAAAATAAGAAATATTCCAAGTTTCAAAAGAAGAGTTGAATTGTGGAAAAATAAATTTCTTAAATGTTTACATAATTTGCCTTTATTTTATTAAAAATTAATTTGAAGTGTGTTTTAAAATACTTTCTGTGACTACTCCAGTCTATTAGATAGGTCAGAAGTAGCAAAACAGTGGCTTTTGAGTTGCATACAGTTTACCACCAGTTCAACGCTCTCTCTCATGCTTCATATACGACATATAATGGGCTCTCCAGGGCAATTTGAATCCATGCTTGTGAAAGGAAATGATTTTACTTACGCTGCTGAGTCTGCATTGTGGGGGCTCAGCTCCACAACCTGCCCCACTGTGTACTGCAGTGGAGGCATGGGATGCCTGAATAGTTACCGTATCTCATCTATGAGCTACTTCTGTCCAAGCAATGTGATATCTGAAGAGTTTTATCCATAGAAAGGTTCATAAGATCAAGGAGTTCAAACAACCCATAAAAAAAGGGGTAATTTTATGAAAGAATTTTTTCCCTAAAATTAAGTCTATTTTCTACTGATACACTGAAAGAAACTAAGGCTGGGCATCTCAGATTCCTTTTGCATCCTTACCTCCCCAACCATTATCTCAGAAGGTGATGTCGTTTCAGTGATAAAGGAAAAAAAATCAGGGGTTTATTTCAAGTGAAAGCAGTCATTGAGCCTAGAGAGTCTGTGTTCCTTTGTAAGACAAATATTTGGCAGGAAAATCTCAGGCAACTGTGAGAGACATTGAACCTGTGTGTGAAAGAGTTGTGTCTGTTTACCACCTCCAACTTCTGTACATGTATATATACACTTGTGCACAAATGCACAGAGGCATGCATGCTTGCACATAGCCACTTCAGCCTCCTATCTTTTATTTTTATTTTTTTTGGAGTATTTCCTAGATGTAATAAATAAACCAGGCAACAAGACAGTAAATGCTGGTATGGGAGAAATCAATGTTTTCTCTCACACCCTTTTGCAGAACATACAGATCTTATCCACGGACTCTGGAACTGTAATAAACAAATTCAAGGTGTTTTTATATCTTCAAGTTCAAATTGATAAAGGACACATTCAGAACAGGGTGAAAGGTACAAAAACCCAGATCCATCAAGCATCCAGGCTCCTAACTCTGATTTTATTGAGACATCTGAGGCTTATGGGAGAATTAGGATCCTAAATTACTTACTAGATTTGAACCAGAGACACTTGGGACCATCCTTAGGGCAACAAGATGAAAATATTTTCCTAGCGGAAGTTGAAGGGGCCCAGTTAAAAACTTTGTAGGAAATAAACTGTCCCACTGTCCAGGTCTGTGTTTGTTTTATGGCTATAGGCCGAGCAAGACTTTATCGTCTTCTACATATTTTGAGCTCAGATTCCCACGGGAACCAGCTTTTTCACTATCTGTAACAGCAAAAATGAAATAAAAACATACTTATACGTATTATCTGTCACAGTTAAAAAAGAAGTGTACTTGTGGAATTCTGTGCTTTGTAGGTGATCAGAGCACAGCTTAGATATTTCTGGTAGGAAAGGAACAGACCACTCTATATCTGATCTCTAAGGGTTATAGTTTACTGGTTACAGTTCTTTTCCTTTTTTTCCCCAACATTCAGCTAAGTTCTAAGACAAATTTAATTACCAGTGACATGAGTCTAGTGAAATACTGTTGAGGCCAGCATAACAGGTCTGCCTTTATCCTGTCAAGGCCAATTAGGTAAAAAGTTGCTTTTCCCTTGACATTTTCCAAAAGAGAAAACGAAAACTTAACTTCATTTGACAAGTGCTAGTAACTACTATGAATAACTGAACAGATGATAAATTTTTACTAGTATTTAAGCTGGACACAATCAGGAAATAAAATTTGGTAGGTTGCATTTTTATCTGTGTTTGTGTATGGTGGGAGTAGGAGGATCTATAAATAATCTCTCAGAAAACTGGTAAATAAGGCAGACCTTCCTGAATTACAAAGGATGTTTTTACAGATACATAGAGAAACTAACTGTCAAACAAAGTAAGAACACAATAAAGAAAATAAAAAATAATTTGAGGTCTTCACGTATTATCTACATCATCAAGGTACACGAATCAAGCACGCATGCTTGCATTATATTTTGAAGTGCTAGGCTGTTTGAAAGAAAGGAACATGTTATTGTTGGTCCATGGTAATGTTACTTGTGTTACAATTATTACGTAGGGGAGCTGCTCAAGGAAGCATATGGCTATGGGATTGGAAGAGGTCTTACTTAAAACTGTGATTTTCTCCCCACTTTAGTCTGTAGAGATTTAGAAAGGGTGAATATTGCTCTTGGTAAAAATAATTGAAAGTTATCTCTCTTTTCTCCTATGGACAATTGAAGAAGTGTTACACCTGTGAAACATACTGTATCTTCTGTAGCAGGTGTGCCAGTACCCATAGCAAGTGAGTAAAGGGTCTAGTCTGGCCTGATCTGCTGCTACTTATAAATCCTTTTCATTCATTTTACACAATAGCTGAGGGACTGCATAGCATAATACAATCAAATAAATAGAAGAAAATATTCCATATGACTATTACATTACTGAATTAGAGGGTCTGATGTTTATCTCATTGGAATCAATTTTTTCCATTAATATTAAGGTCAGAAGTGAATCTTGTTTAGCATTGTGAACCTTGAATACAGAATTTAAAACGCATACTGTGGGATGAATAGTTAAGGTATCATCTCTGTGAAAAAACAATGTGGCTGTCATTTGGGACACAGAGAAAACTATATAAACCTATTTAAGTAAGCAACTAAAATCCATCTCATACAGAAGGCTGTCCTTTACAAGTGATGCTAGTACAGTAACATGAGAAACAGAAAAAGGACCCATGAAGAATTGGATTACTGCATATAGGCTGGTTCCTGTCAGCAGAGCTGGAGAAAGAAGGGTGTGAACAGGTGTGCTGCCAATAACACAGTGCTCTGGGGTACTGATAACAGATACAGTGGTTAGCATGGATGAAGGGGCTGAAAAAGTCTCAAACTCTTTGTAATTTATTATAAACAAAACAAAAACATGGTGCCATACATTCTAGTCTCCAAAAAAGTATATTAAGAGAAAACTTGAGTCAGGTGAGAAGGCTATACACACCAGCCTGAGCAATGCTGTGCCCCTGTTTCTAGCAGCCAACAAGTTGTGCTGCTTTTTGATGCTGAGAAACCGTTAGTGTCACAGTAGCATTGGTCAGGAGGTTCAAACATTGTACACTGTCCTCTCCTCTCCCCCCCTTGTCTTTTGCCACCTCTGGGCTGTGACCCAGGAATTCTCACCTATAAAACCCGCTCTGAGCATTGGTCTTCTATTTCCTGAAGCAAAAGAGGAGAGAAGTTGTGGAAAAAGCAAGAGTAAAGCTTTCAGAAACCCTTTAAAAAGTCTGAGTCAACAACTTTCAATGAAATTTAGGCTCCTAAATGGTGAAACATCCATTTGAAAGGAACAGTCTTATGCCTGACTATCAGCTCACTGGGAATATTGCAAACATCTACCAGTATCATCCAGTCAAAGTATCTCCACTCAAGTGTGGCCAAAAAATTCAGATCACTCCAGCTGATATGTGTTTGCAATTATGTATCTTTTTGGCTGATATTAAATGGATAGCTACAGTGAGTAGTTAACTTCAAATCCATTTGCAAAAATTTTACATGAATTAATAAAAAGATATACCCTTGCATTCCCTAACTAATGTAATATCTTAATATTGAAGATTATAAATAGTGAGGATAGTGGCAAAAAAATTACCATCTCTTAAATATTTATTAAATACTGTATTCCTCATTATCCCTGGAATGCAGGTTCTTCTACTCTATATTAGCTTTAACATTTTACACAACTGAAAGGACTAAATAATTTGATACAAGAGGCAGAACATGCCTTGGGTTTTGCAATAAATTTATTTAGCTGAAGTTTTCTATGTAACTTTGTTTATTGCATTGTAAAATAGTGCATAAATTTGTAAAATTTTCTTTATTTGTCACATTTATTTTTCTTTACCTCCCAAATTATCTGTAGATCTCGTAGATTAGTTTGAGAGTGATTGACTAAGATGTAATTAATATTTTCTAACTTGGGAAAATCATTTATGACAAATAAAACCCTTTTAATTGCCATGGATTTCCCTTTTTACTCCTAGAAGTATACACATAAAATGCAATATTCTACATTCGTAATGCCCTGATTAACAAAAAAAAATAGTTTATCTAATTCAGTGGTCTTTTAAATAATCTTCTGTTCAAGGTAAATGACACCTGAAGACTATTTATCCTGACAATATGTAAAAGCATACAGTGATGATCTGTGCTTTTTGAAGTGATCCTGAGCTGCAGATTTATAGTTAAAGCAAGTTGAGAGGTACCAACAAAAAGAAAGCAGAAAGAATTTCCACATCCTTTTCTGCCCTATAAACCAACAGAAATCTGCTTTATGTCATTATAGACTACAAGTGGAAATTTGTTTTCACTTGCAGAGATGATTTTCTCTTGACTCCCTTATATATCATCAGCCCTGATAAATACACAAATAGAGTCAGCTTTATCTGTGAACTGACTTTGGAGATGGAATTTTATTTTCCCTGAATCATGGGGGAAGCATCCTCACAAAGCACAACTAGATGTTTGGATAGTTGATAATGTACAAGAAGAGATGCTGCCTAGGAAACCGCTAAAAGAAAAGAGTGAAGAGGTGGAGTAAGAACCCTTTTCTCTCTTAGACATAAGACATCTCCTAGAAGGAATCAAATGGTGTTCTCTCAATGACTGCAACTACGGACATGGACAATCTCATGAGGCACTGATGAAGTGGGGAAAGAACTCACCATGAGGGAAGAAAAAAAAAACAAACAACGAAACCAACACTTTTTCATGAAGCTTGAGTGTAAAACAACTTCCCTAGTGCCTCTCACATCCAGGTTCCTGTGGAAAGCAAAACTCCAGGCAGGAGGAGACTTGCAAGAGGTCGTCCAGTTGGGCAATGGTGGACCAGAGCTGCAGGATGCTAAGCTGACTGTGGTATGACTGACACACTGCCATGCAAAATACTACACAGGAAGTACTGTCATGTGAAACATTTAAGATGACTTCCCTTTTAGAGTTTTTTTTTTTTTTTTTTAAATTTTCTGGATGTGTTAGCATTTTGGATTATTTCTTTGTTGTTTTTCAGTATTACACATGTTTACTATATTCTGAAATAAATCTCAGCAGAGGATTCAAAATAATCATTCAAAACTGGCTATAAATCTTTGGAGGAAGCAGAAATAAAAAAAATACTTTATGAAAGAAGATACTATATACATCCCCACAAGGGACGGACATAAGGGATGACTGAAGAGAAGTAGGGTGGCCTACATGCTGGCAAATAGAAAACAGAGAATAAGAGATAAGGAAAGAAGAAACTGTAAGAAGCTGAAAAGAAGCAATGGAGTGCTGAAAACCTCTGGAGTGTTGCAATGAGCTGCTCTGCCAAGATACCTGTGACATTAGGCTTATGAAATTCACAGAAAATAACTACTCTGTCTACTGCTAATGGAAGCAGCAGTTTACAGAGGTGAATCTACCAGTCCCTCTGAAGAAACTGTTATTTTACTAGTACTGAAAATTCTTACATTTTTCAAATATCACCAGCTCAGCTTCTGTTCTCCGTTTAATCTTTCACTCCTAGAAAGGTCACCAAGATGACAGTAATAACAGTGTACATAAAGCTAGCCCTGAACCCAAAGAGGCAGCCATGAACTTTTATTTTGATGTTGCAATCCCAACAGAAAGCAATCATTTCTTGTAAGGTCGCAGCCTTGATCTTCAAGGTCGTCAGTGACTTAAACGAAATGGCATCACTGATTGCGTATCAACACAGAGTGCAGAAAAATAGGCCTGCCATCTTGGATCAAATAGCTGGCAGGCAGATAGAAAAGTAAAGAAAAGGTGAAGAAAAAGATGTCATAAATATATTCAGAACAGGCAGAAATTCCTGAAGATCAGATCTGATCAGGAATGTTATCATTTTCCACCTTTAATAAAACATCTACACATTTAGAGAAAAGTTTCCTCTATTAAACATGTCAAAGGGGAGAGACCAAAAAAATAAAAGATATAAGGGCATTTTCAGACAACAGCCCAGCCAGTACAGAAAGTGAAGAACTCATCTGTAAGAGCTGTTCATCTGATTTACATCATTGTAAATCCAGAAATATGCAGTGAAATTTTGTGGTTTTATGCAAGGCAAATATCTTTATTTTGAAGTACTTCAGTGGAAAGAAACTAAGACTTTTTTTAAGTACAATGTAGACAGATACTATATACATATATTAAAAAACTAACAAAAAACTCTGAGGTCTACAGGAGTACAAAAATTATAAATGTGTACAGAAAGGCATTTGACTTTTAGACAGACTCCTCAGTCACATCAACCAGAAAAAGATGAAAATTTAAGAAAATAGCAAACACAGATAACTGTAGACCACATTAGGTTTTTTATTTTTAAAGGTTTTTTTTTCTATCACTTTTTGTTCAGTGTTCTGTTCATTGTGGTTTCTGTGAAAGGGTTGACTTGATTGTACAGCTAGCTAAAATAAATAATTTCTCCATTAGTGAGTGTTTCTTGGTCTTAATTTTATTCTTTCATTATTCGGCTATTGTTGTCTCTTAAATGTTTGAACCTAAGCATGAAAACAGTATTATCAGGGTAGGTAGCAATATTCTGGCTCTCTTGGGTGCTGTGTAGCCTCATTACAATAATCTCATGCTGCAACTTTATTAAATTATTGCTCCCTTTTGGGCATTCCACTTCTTTTGTTTCTTCTTACACATCCTAGCTATGGGATAGTAACAAGTGATTTCTGAAACACCCTATTCTATTGCAGATACTATTCTACTGCTGGTACTTTAACAAACCAATTAATGCTGTGATAGTTACCTTTCCTTTTTTTTTTCAAATAAGAAGGAGAAAATATTTTCATTTATTTATTTATTTTTGCCAACTGAAACTCTTCAGGAAGGGAAAAGGAGCTGTGCAGACTACAAATTCAGTTGGATAAAACTTTTCCACACATTTAACTAATTATTTTGTAGACAAAACAAAGGTTTCTATACTAAAGTGAGGGAGAGAGCAGAAGCCAACATGAAATCTGCTAGATAACCCTTTATCTAATTAACCTTAAAAAGCTCTTAGATACCATGGTAATGAGAGCATAAGATAGATCTAATCTAGATACATAAATTGTAACAATTATTTATTATACTACCTATTTTCTGAAGGTCCGTGGGAGCTGGTCTTAATGATAAATCATACTGGGTAGTTTGAGGTTATTAAAATGAGTTATCATCTTCTGTTTTTAGCACTGCATGGATCTAAATAGTACTAAAAGATAGCCTAATTTATGTATTGTATGTGATTTCTGCAAATAACACATTCAGAAGAAGATGCTTATATCTTTTTTTCCTACAACTAACTCGAGCTTTTTCTGGTGTTGCAGTAGACAATCTGTGGCACTCTTTCAGCAAACAATAGCCCTCACAGTATTATTATTTATAAGAACATGACAGTGTTTTATTTCCTTTGACATCTTTTCCTCTTGCACTTACAAAGGGGATATTTTTGCCTTGTCACTGTTTGTATGGATGTGACAGAGGGACATGTGTCTTTGAGCTCTCTTTTCCTCTTTTAATTCTTACAAAAGCTTGGACGTTAAGCGAAAATAGTTTCTTCAACTGCTACTAACAGCTACATTAGAGCGTCTCATTCCAATAAAATCTGAAGAAAGATCAAAACTGTGATTACTAATGAGAAGCTGATGAAGTATCATTCTAAGATAAATCTTCCATGAAGGACAACTGTATCCCTTTAGGTCTTCTTATTTTCACACATGCAAGATTACAGTTTAACAAGGCAAATCCTTATTGACATCTCACACTTTGGTCTTCATCCTTTTCATACCCATTTAAAATATAGGTTTTTCTTGTTCTGTTTTTCCCCTCAGCAAGAACTGAAGCAGGAAATGTAGAGCCAAGGTCACTCAATAGGGAATATCTACTGAGTATTTGTAGCACATCTGAAAATTAGCTCATCTTCTACTTTTCAAAACAAACAAACAACAATAAAGAAAGAAACTTGCTTTGAAATGTTCTCAATGCAAGCCTTCTCTGTCTATCGTGCATAATTACTAACATTTAATTCAGGAGGTTATGTTCATCAGTCTGTTTACAGTGCCAACTTTGTTGTGTGAAGCTGTAGGCAGCTGGCACTGGTGTCTGCGCTCCAGCCCAGGCAGCTCACATCAAGCCCTTGAGCAGAGCAGCTCTGCTCCGGGCTGGGCCATGCACTGCACTTCTCTCATCCTCTCAGCATCAGCCCTGTTCACTTTCTCAGGGTTACTGCAGATCTAGAGGTGCCATTTTGTCTTCTGTTACAACCAAATTCACAGGCCATTTGGAATGTGTTCATAGATGAAATGAAAAGAGGTTATTGAATAAACAAAACTTTTATTTGGAAACAGTCCAACTTTATCTAAACAGATAGTATGCTCTGAGTTCATTAAGTGGATGAGGATCAGCAAGGCCCTGAGTTCATTAAATGGATGTGAATCTGTTAGGCAACTCCAACTGGGATTTTGACTGGGATAAGTTTGGTCATACTCCACAATTAAGACAGAAGAAAATATATGTATTTAAAGCCCTAGTGTCAGTGAATCTTGATTAAAGGCTGATTGCTCAGCCAAGGCAATGATTTCACTAGAAACTGTTGGCTGAAAAGTTAAAAGGAAGCAATTAGAACACCAGGACAAATGTGGGTAATAGGTAGTTATGTGGTGTATACTTTTTGACACAAGGTATTATGATGCCTCTACAGTAATTATATTTTTACATATATTTATGCCTTTCTGTATAAATTTCTTTCACTTTACAAAAACTAGTAAATTGGAAGAAGTAATAGTATTTCTTACTAAGGCAGCTTTGAACTCTTCATTTATGCTGAAAATCTTCCTTGTTCTCCTACCTTTTCTTTTGATTTTACCAGAAGTGAGTGATTCTATCTCTTCATAGAGTGAAGAACATGAAGAAAGACTCTTAAAAGAGGACCTAACTGCTTGCACACACCTGACTTGCAGTGATGTAGAGCAGAGCCAGTAATGCTCAGGAAAGCCTTCAGGCTTTGTCTCAGTATTTTTGCTTTCCAATTTACTTCAAAAGAGATTTTTTCCTGTAGTACTGGTTCTCAGTGAGGGGGAAACCAGAGTGGAAGAACACATCTGCTGCAAGGAGGCCGGAGAAACCAAGAGATCCTTCTTGAAGTTTAGCAGATTTGATACGTCTCTTGGGTAATCCAAGCAAAGACACATTTGACTGTGGCTTTGTGACAGGATTTCCTGTGATGTTTCCCATACAGAGGCCACAGTTGTAAACCAAATGATCAGATCTGAATCACAACTTACTAATAAACTCTTTTCATCATTGTTGTTTTGTGCCACAGGAGAATGTGACCCTTTGACACTTGAAAATGCTAAAACAACAATGGCTGTGTTCTGAAGCACCCTTGAGATAATTATTACGTTTGTGTAACTGGGAAAGTTTTGCTGGTCATTGAGTTTATCTTCAGATTGTCTCAGTTACTGAATAGCATATGTTTATAGCCTCACTTGCAGAGCAATAAATTGCATGAGGAATCCAATTGCATGAGGAATAATTGCATGCAGTCAAATGATGCTCTAAACCACTACAACCCTGAACGGATGAAATCATGTGTTACAGGGTTCTCTCTTCCTAGGTTAGAGTACTACATATGAAACAGGATAAATGCTCTCAAAGAGTCCCTTGTATTTTACTGTTTTCAAACGCAATAATTAAGCAAGAATTTTGATTAAAAATCATTTTAAAAAAAACAAGCAAAATTATATTAATGGTGTTATATATCATATACATAACTCCATAAAATATATGCCACATATATTAGAGATATTAATAGGTATACATATACGTTCATATTTTAAAATCCAGATAGTTGGCTCATACTTAACAAGGCAAGCTGATAAGGCAGCTCTGCTCTAAACAGCTGCCTTGTGATATCAGTCTGACTTCTGACAGCCTCCCAGCTGCTGCCAGTTTTCCTTCTCTAATTGGTTCCTGAACATCCAGCCGTTTTGTTTACGAATCAGCTTTGTCTGTTAGTTAATTTAACGTGCTTCAAAAGTCCTGTAGCATAACTAGCTAACTGCTTATCAATTAGAAAATAATGATTATTTTTCTTCCATGAAATCCCTGCAGCCATGGCCAGGCTTTATTTTCACTTAGGGCCATTCATAGCAATGATTTAAATCCAATTTGAATATTTAGGGATGAAATCTGTTTTTGCAGCCTTCAGTGTCAAAGTCCACCTGAGAGTGGTTCTGTACAGGCAGCGTGTCTTTATAATGTAAATTGCAACATGGCCTCAATGTCAGCGACAGAAATGCACAGCAATACACAGCACGCCATGAATATTGTGACTTCCCAGCTCCTGACAGGTACTGATGCCTGTTGCCATGGCACTGGCTCAGAATCCTGCCAGTCCTGAGCTGCGGGCTGTGGCTCTTCCTGCATCCAACTGTCACTACGTCGCAGAACATTTTCCTTTGACCTCAGAGTATTCAGCCTTTTTCAGTAACAGTCTCAATGTCTGGCAAAACAGGTGCAGACGCAATGCATATATTTTCCCAAAACATTTGTACATCTGATTTGTAGTTCTAGTTTCTTTGCAAGTATGGACAGAGACATCCACTGCTGTAGAAATGATTTGTGCAAGTTATGCAGAATGACTTATGATCATTAAACTCCAAGAGATCCCCACTGCTTCTTGTTCCATTCAGTGGCAGGAGTGTTACGGCAGGAAAGTGGAGCAGAATAAAACATTGCGTAAGCACAGAGTCAGGGAGTTGAGGAACTACAGATTATCCATTAAGCAGAAGCCATTACATGGACATAATGCTACGTTACCTATGAATTTCAAGATATTCCCCAAGTATGACTTTTAGAGACAATGAAAAGCACAGAACCTTTTTTGTTTG
Organism: Penelope pileata; assembly: GCA_013396635.1. Lineage (NCBI taxonomy): Eukaryota > Metazoa > Chordata > Aves > Galliformes > Cracidae > Penelope > Penelope pileata. Next base: position 846,092 of record WBMW01000082.1, read on the forward strand.
GATGCTGCTCATGCACTGATTCTGGAGGTCTGGGGCCCCTTTGAGTCCAAAGGACAAAGACATGGTCTTCTTGTGAGCATCTGTCTCTGCTCATGTGAAAGAAATAGAACACTTGGAAGGTCTCAGAGGTATCTAGAGGAACCACAGAGCACAACAGTTCTTGAAAATGTGCAGCAGCAGTCTCTGAAAGGGTGCAGGGGTTTTTCTTTGAGGGTAAATGGTCTTGTATTTTCACATGCCCATCATCTGAGAACAGAGCCCAACACAGGCTGAGTGTGGAAAGGTTCAAATTTAGCAGGATGGCAACTGCCTTGTGGATCTCATACCTGAATAATTCAGAATGAATATATGCCTAAAGTGAGAGGAGTCTCTTGTAACAGCAGAAATCAAGACAGATAAAATACTAAGGCTGTGATGACTTTCCAGATGCATCTCAGGCTCTTCAGCCTTCTTCATCTTCTCATCTCTTCAGCCTGGAGAACAGAAGGCTGTGGGGAGACCTTATAGCAGCCTTCCAGTACCTGAAGGGGGCCCACAGGAAAGCTGGGGAGGGACTTTTTACAAGGACAGGTACTGACAGGACAAGGAGTAATGGCTATAAACTGAAAGAGGGTAGATTTAGACTAGGTATAAGGAAGAAATTCTTCACTGTGAGGGTGGTGAAGCACTGGAACAAGTTACACAGAGAAGTTGTGGATACCTGCTCCCTGGAAGTATTCAAGGCCAGGCTGGATGGGGCTTTGGGCAACCTGGTCTAGTGGGAGGTGTCCTTGCCCATGGCAGGGGGGTTGGAACAAAATGATCTCTAAGGTCCCTTCCAACCTGAACCATTCTATGATTCTATGCATGACATGTTAAATGAAGCTGAAATGAGGAACCAAACTGTTGTGACTGCATGGTACCCATAATGTTGATTATGAAAAGCCAACTTTTGCCCTCCTCCTTTTCCTCTAGGAGTGGCTGGAATTATATTCCTTTGTAGACTTACTGCTCCCATAGCAGGGAGTGGAAGTGCTGGAAGTGGGTCTCACTTTTGCCTTTTCCCTGCTCCCACCCATGATGCTACTCTGAGTGCTGGTGTTGTGCTGCAACAGAAGGCCCATCAGTGGATAGAGGAGAAGAAAAGGGTCCTCGTCCTGTGCTGAACCTTGAAGTCCCAGGGGAGCAGATCCCAGCTGCTCTATCGTCACACCAGCTCAGGCAATGGGGTTAATGCGGACAAAGAGAATTCATCTCCTGCTACCCACAGAATATTTATAAGTATATATGCACACATTTAAATACTTATCTTCAAAGGAAATCATGTGCCTCTGTCTTTTGGGAATTCAATTATATTACACAGGCTGGGGGGAGGAGCGACCAAAGTGGATGAGTACTATATTTAGATTCTGGAAAGTCTGAGCTCTGGACACTGATAGAAGTGAAAAGAATAGCTTTTGTAGTATCTCTTCCCTAAACACCTTTCATAAGCATTCATCTTTCTTACACAGACTTGCTTTTATATTGTATTTGGTTATTCTTTCCTGTGCTTTCCCAGTTGTGCAGTATGTTGTAGGTCACTGCCTATATACTTCTCCAATAAGTTTCCCAGCATTCTTTTAAGGGTTCCAAAGTGTACCAGAAGTCCTGACAGTATGTAGAGGGAGGTGAACTACAGGTGAATACAGAATGTTATTACTTTACAAAGCATAAACTGAGGCAAAGAAACACGACAGGACAATTTGCAGGAAAGAAGCCAGAACCCTGGAATCCTTCCCTGTTTTAACCCCTAGACCACAACCAGAAACAGCATAATGCATTCTGGAACTGAACAATGAATTTTTCTGGCAAGTTCTGTAAATCTCATGCTTTCTGTATTCACTAAACCCTAAGCTAATGGCTTCCTTGGGCTTTGTGTGCACACTCCTCAGGGGTGTGTGCACAAGCCAAAAAGGAGGGAAAGGAGATGACTGTAAATACTTGGCTCCAGTGTGTGCATTACATCTGTCACGAGGGAAACAGTGAGAAAGGTTTGAAAAATGCAAACCAGTGCAGTTAATGCTGGCCAGAGCTAAAGTAACATTTTCAAAGTCTCCTTTCAGTGGTGCTTCACCAAGAGATCTTTCTGTCTATGCAGAATACAAGCCTATAGTTAGTGGAATGACAAAAAAATAAATAATAAAGGAAATGTTAGCTAAATGTACCAATTCAGCTCCCTACATAACACAACTAGAGTTACCCAATAGGAATATCAGCCCAGAAATCAAGTTGCCCCCTGAAAGAAATGCAGACATTCATATTTTTGAAATTAATTTTCATAATAACAGTTTAATTATGTTCCAGAATAGAATCATTACATGCTGCAGAATGAAAACTGTGATGGAAGTAGGGGAAGAAACCATCCATCTAAAGAGAAAGGAAAAAATTATGGTCATAAGTGCACACACTAAAATCTTGCATACTCTGCTTAATGTAGACCTGCTGACTTTCAGAAAAGCTACTTGCTGAACTAAGATTCAAAGGGTGGCAGTTTTGCATTGACTGAATCCAATTCCTTGCCTGCCTTGAGCGAATAAAGGAATTAGACAGTGCAGTCCTCAAAAGAATTCACGTATTTTGTGACCAGTCCCTTCCTTGCTGCTAGCTTCAATTTCATCTGGGAGCCATCCACCTGACTTGCGGCACATGGGGACTAAGAACATTAAAATCACCTGCCATATTTTATACAGTTGTGTTTGAAGAACATCTAGTCCAGCTCACTTCTGTGCTGTGAACATTATCATTGACCTCAGATATGAACTTGAAAGAAAATGTTTCTGTCTTCAAAGTTGTGTTTCATTTTTAAGAGTAGCAGCTGGATATAGCATGGTCAACTCGTTACTGGAACCTAACCGATGTGCCTTCTGCTCTCAGCAAAGAGCTATCTCCAAAGGATTTGATTGACAGTAGCTGTGGGAGCACGATAACCCTGGCACATGAGATTTTCAGGCTAGCAGGTCTCAAAGGTCTGGACTTTTAATGGTAGCAAGGGCTTATGTGAAACCTTTAAGAAAACAGGAACAACCTCATGAGGTGTCAGAACAAGTGCTCATTCTCTTTTGGAGATGTTTCATTTTAAGGTCTCTGGAAAGTAAAAGCTGGAGATATAGAAGACGGTTATGCTTCACCAAAGCACTTACATAGTGTTTTCCTGTTTGTAAAGAAGTCAGACGGGGTCAGGATTCTCACGTCCATGATAATGAAAGCACTGCTGTATGCCCAAACTGCACAATACATTCATAATTGATGCAGAGAAAGGACTCTCATCTACACATGTGTGTTCCCACCCTTACATCATTCTGTGATTAGGAATGTGCCAAGGAGCCAAGTGGGTGCCTGGAACCATAACAGAATTGCATAAAAGTGGCATAGAAATGGAGAAAGAACATTATGCATTAGGTAGAATGCCTCCCCTCCCCTCCCCTCCCCTACCTCTCCTTCTCCCTCTCATTACAGACCCTTGATACTCCATTTTCCTGCCACTTTAGGTTGGGTGAAGAGCCCAAATGTAGTTTTATGAAAACAAGAAGTAAAAATATGAGTTTGAGTTAACGGTGTTCTGTATGTGAAAGCACATATTGCATATGTCCACCATTCAAAGTTCAGCCAAACACAGATGAAAAGGCATGGATAGAAGAGTTGTTTGGGGAAATACAATGCCCTCCAAAACATGTGTGCTTTCACCTGTTTCTTTGAAAGGCATGACAGACACACGTAATGAAAACAAGTCAGAGCACGCATGTAAATGCAGCATATCTAAAAGTTACCGCAAAGGACTGGATCCTCTGGTGCAGTTGTTCAACACTCAGTGTTTAAAATGCACAGTGATGGTACATTTGAATAATTTCTATCTCTTTGTTTCCTAATGGGACAAAAATCAGTTTTATTTGACTGCTCAGATACTAAATGTTACTTGTTGCTAATCATTTTGTTACAAGAATTTGTCAATGCTTGTTAACACTGTGACACTCCTGGAATCCCCCCACAGAGCATTATTTCCAGTCTCAGAATATTTCATTTTTTTTCTTGGTGTTTGTTCGCTTTCTTTTGCACACAAAGAGTAGATGAAGAGAATAGAAGGTTAAAACTGAATTTTAGTTCTAACTGTTGTTGAAAACAGTCATGGATAGAAGCAGCAGTTTGTAAGGAATTGCTGATGTCAGTAGTCTCTGCTTCCTTTTACTGAGTAGTAGTATCTTAACAGAGTGCTGTTGCTATAGGTGTTTTTTTTCTTTTTCTTTTTCCTTTTTTTTTTTTTTGAGAACAGAATTATAGGTTAAACAATTGTTTGATGTTTTTAAAAGTGCCAGGACCTGACAATTACACGCAGAGGTGGGAGTATTACAACACAGCCAGTGATTGTTGAAAAGACAGCTTCTTTTTGATGTTTCTTTATACTGTTTTCATCATTTTTCCCTTTACATCGCATCCATTTTTCTTGCATCTAGGAAGTGTAGTACAAGAGCAGTCATCTACATTTACAGTAAGTCCCTGGAAAATACAGTGATGTCAACACCCGTTCTTTCGCTTTTGGGACATACTGTGATTAGGAAGTCCAGAAATAATTCTTTTTTATTTAGCCCCTCTGGTGAAAGTTATTTTCATAAGCTTGACTGAAGGTAAAAGGCTGATGGTGTCAACATCTCCATCTCTCATGAGGAAACTATTCTTGACCCTCTAATGCCCTGCTGGCTTTTGTTTCTAAATGTGGGTCCCTCATAAATTACCATATTCCTCAAAAGTTTTAAATTCCCCTTGTTTCCTCTCTTTGTGCTTATGCACAGCAGAGGCCTCCAAGTACTTGCAATGAAGGATGATGACAATCCCTTTCAGAACAGGAATGTTCCCAAGGAAATGGATGGCTCCTGGGCCCCAGGGAGACAGGGAGCAGAGCAGGAAGCACTGCAATAAACAAAGCAAATTCTCTCTAGCAAAGGCGATGCCACCTGCAAGGGAGAGATGAACAGGATGTGAGTGATGCACAGGAAGTGATGCAAGCAGGAAACATGAAAGCCATGTAAAGAGATTTCCCAAGTAAAACAGGAAAAAGGTTGAAAGAAAAGAAAACTAAATGACGTGGAAAAAGATGATGGGATTTTGTTGTGTTTTATTTTCATTTGGGCTAATAGTAAAGTTTTTCCAAATGGATGTAGGTCTTTGCAGTTTGTGTATGGGGTCTCAAAGAGGTCTTCAAAAATGCCTTGTAAATTGTAAATGGCTTATATTTCTTCATATGTGGTGTCCATTACTGCTGCATGTACACAAAACCTAACAAAGATTATATGAGTTATGAAAGGATCATTTTAAATAGACAGAAATATGAAATTTCTTTTCCCTACCATAAAATCCATTCCATGATAAACTATGAACATAAAAAAATTCTATCATCTCACACCAATGATTTCAGCAAATTTGTGTCCAAATTGCAGCAGTGTTTGTGTACTTGGAACCAGGATCAGTCTGTTCTGGGACATGCTTTAACTTTGACATGATGTGGACTGAATCTTGACATATGCTATGTCGTATTTCTAGAGTTTAAAGTAGCTCAGGAGTGTATTTCTTCCTTTCAGCTTTTTTCCAGTGCCACTAGTATGCAGCTTTAATTATGCAGTCATTCTATCCCCACAAGGAAGACAAACAAAAGCAATATAGTTTTGGAATTACACAAAACTGTAGTATTCAGGAAATTGCACACACTAGTTAATAATATGCACTTACTACTTTTACTACCTTAGAAATATGACATCATCATTTGTTTCACTTCCTTCACATAGTTTACTAAAACACATACTAAAATCACAACATTACTAGTGTCTCAAAAGTATTATCTGCACAATTTTAATCAGTCATATTAAGCTTCTCTGAACCTTCACATAAAAACATGGAAATAAACCTCATAATTTTATTGTCACTGTAATTATTATTGAAAATATGTGCATTGTACCACTAGTATTCATAATGCTTCGAGGAAAAAAAAAGGTCCATGTTGATTTCTTGTGTTGAGATAAATCCTAAGGGACTGCATTGCTAGAGTTTTCTCTGCTTCCTCTATTTTTTTGTTTTGGAGCTGATAAACAAAATCAGTTCAGGGCCCTGAACTACTTCAAATGGAACATTGTGATTATTAAAAGAAAGCAATAGCAGAGTTTTCTGAGAAAGATATCGCAGAGGAGGTTGTGATTGTAATGTATAGACTCTAATACAAGCATATCACAAGATGGAGCCAAAGAGACTGGATAGGAGAGCTAGAATAAAAAGTCTAAGTGTGGAAAAGAAAACAGTTCTTTCCTATCTGATTACTGGGAATCAATCCACATTCTTCAAAGAGCCATTTTCTAGTAGTGCTGTAATTCACATGGCGACTTGATAAAACGGACACAAGTAAGTAGAACAGAGCTGAAAAGCAATGTGGTCTTATACATCTGGAACACCAAGTATTAAATTTTAGACATTGTTTTGAAGATAAAATCAAATACAGTTACATACCACTAATTAGACTGCTTGCTCAGAAGGCAGAGGCTTAGAACCCAGCAAAGGAAGAAATGGGCTTTTTACCCCAACATATCTTGGGGTCCCTTTGTACACCCGTCGAGTTCATAGAATCATAAAATATCCTGAGTTGGAAGAGACCCATAAGGATCACTGAATCCAACTCCTGGTTCCACACAGAACCACTGAAAAATCAGATCATATGACTGAGAATGTTGTCCAGACACTTCTTGAACTCCAGTAAGCTCAGTGCCATGACTGAAGAATCTGTTCCAGTGCCTGACCATCCTCTTGGTGAAGAACTTTTCTCTGATATCCAGCCTGACAGATTTGTAATTACCAGAGTCTTCTTTCTTGTTCTCCTTGGAAATTAGAACATTTGCCAGCTTCCATTCAACTGGGACCTCTCCATATTCCCACCACTGAAAAATAATTGAGAGGTCTTGCAATGATATCAGCCAGCTCTCTGAGTGCTCTGGGATGGATACCATCAAGCCCCATGGACTTATCTGCATCCATGTGGAGCAGCAAGTCCTGCACAAGTTCAGGGTTGGTTGGGAGTTCATTGTTACCGCAGTCACGGTCCTCCAACTTGTGGCACCTGGTGTCCCAGAGTCCATCATTGGTGTTGAAGGCAAAGAAGACATTGAATGTCTCTGCATTGTCTGTCCCTGTTTGTAAGGTGAGCATTCTGATCAAATAATAGACCATTATTGTCTCTGGTCCTCATTTTGTTGTTAACATATTTAAAAAACCCATATTGTACCCCACAGTATAGGACAGCTTCAACTCTAACTGAGCTTTGGCTGCACAGATTTTCTCCCTACAAAGGTAAAAAGCATCCCTGTAGTCTTTCCATGTTGCCTGACCTTGCTTCCAGTGGCCATACACTTTCTTTTCCACCTAATCTTTACAAGAAGATTCCCGTTCAGGCAAGCCGGCCCTCTGCCCTGCCTGCTTTACTTCCAACATTTTGGAATTTCCTGTTCCTGTGCTCATCAGAGGTGGTACTTAAAAAGTGACCAGCACTAATGGACCACAGTGTCTTCAAAAGAAGTTTCCCAGGGGACCTTACAAACTAGTTCCCTGAGCAGCCTGATACATGCTCTCCCCATAAAATTCAACAGGGTTGAAGTTTTGGTGACAATTTTCCTCCTATCACCAAAGATTTTAAATTTGACTGCTTCATGGTCATCATGACCTAGACATCCACCATCACCACGTCACCTGCAAGACCTTCCCTGTTCACAAGAAACAGATCTAGGAGGGCACCTTTTCTCATCAGCTCCCTTCGTACCTGTACCAGGAAGTTACCGTCCAGGTGTTTTAGGAATCTCCTGGCCCTGTTTCTATCAGCAGTGTGGCGCTCCTTGTTAATGTCTCGCAAGATGAAGTCCCTCATAAGGACAAGAGCAGTTATCTAGAGGTCTCTCTTGGTTCCTTTAAGAATAATTCATTGATGTTATCAGCCTGGCTTAGTGGTCTGTGGTAGACTCCCACAACAACATTCCCTTAATCTTTATGCAGAGGCTCTAAACTGTGGTGTCACCAACTGACTGCTCCATACAGTCCAGCCACTCCATTACCTACAGTGCGAGCCTCCACCTCACTCGTCCTGCCTGTCTCCTCTGAAAAACCTGTAACCATCCATCATAGCACCAGCTGCAGGACTCTTCCCACCAGGTTTCACTTATGCCAGTGATGTCATAGCTCTGGGACCGAGCCAAGGCTTCCAGCTCTTATTACTCGGTCCTCATGCTGCATGTATTGGTGTTGTCATGTGTGACTTGTGCAAAGTATGGGGTAACTGCCATTCTCCATTTGTGATTAGCTGGCAGAACAGCTCTGTGAGCTCGGCTCCTAGTGTACTTTAACAATGAAATAAGAAGTTGCCTTCAGTGTTTACACAGCCTATTCCTGTTTCACTAATATAATTGTGTTTGACCTCATTTCTGAACTGGACCACATTCTGACTTAAAACAACTATTCCAGGGGTTCATGTGAGCTGCATTTTTTGAAAGGGTCAAGGAGCTTTCCAGAAGAGGGGGAAATGAGCAGGAGACATGGCATTTCCAGTGGAAGAGGTCCTATTTGCAAAGCACACGTTTTAGACATTTGTTTGCTTTGATTTTGTTGGTGATGTGATAAGCTTGAGGTGAAGACAGACTTTACACATTACTATCTGATAAGACTATTAGGATGAAAAAAAAAAAAAAACCAACTGTGGGTGTTCCTGAGGAAAAAGATATTTTTGCCATTCATGAATGATGCCTCTCAGCTCCAGCACTGGCAAAGCACACCGGCCTCAAGGATGGTGATGTTAGTTCAAAACCTCTACTCTAAGACTCTACATTTTCTAAAATCTAGTTACTTTGACTTCGTGTGTTCAGATTTGTACAGATCAAAAATAATCTATCTGACGACTTCTTAACAAATTGTACAAAATGAATTTGATAGATTCAGTTTAATTTCCAGGGGGTACAAAGAAATGTCCACTGATGTGGATCTTCATTTGCCACTATGTTGAAGCACTTTTTCTTGCTCTGGACAGAGAATATCCCTGGCTAGGGAGGTGCTCTGAATAAATAGGAGCTCTGCTTACCAGAACTGCTGATTCAGAACCTGAAGCAAGTCCTAATTCTCCCTCAAGTTTCTTGTCCTCATTCCCTGTAGCAACAGATCCATGCCTGTTCAAGTACTATTGTATCAAAACACACACACTCATCCAAACACACGCACATATATATATACATACGTACGTATGTATGTATGTAGCTCTCTTAACAGAAAGCTTATTTAGAACAGAGCAATAACCTGTAATCTGGTGCTTGTGTACCTAGGTTGTAACTTTTTGTGAACCTCAGTGTTATCCAGTTATTTCAGGTTATATCAGCTTAGGAGCAGATTTTCTCTTATGAAGGAAAAAATATATATTTATATATATATATCATACAATGATAGAATATCCCTAGTTGGAAGGGACCCACAGGTGAAATAGTACTCAAATGCAGATCATGGAGAAGTACTGTAGGTGCTTGGGGGAAGATACTTTGTCTAAATGTGTTTCTGGTCCATTGTTTTCACCTCTGCCGCTGTTCTTTCATGATTTTTGCTCACAGAAAGCAAATCTGTGACTCCAGCCTACACCGTGTAGCAGGTGTTATCCATGATACAGGGTCAAAGCCCAAACCTAGTCCTGTTTCTGGCACAGAGCACTCATAGCATTTCTTATATGGAGCTGAGGGTAAGATTTAATTCTCAGATGCTGTCAGCAAGCATTTGCTTGATGTGTTTTAATCACTACATCATTGCTGTTGATCCCTTTCTTACCTACGTGGAGATGTATGGCAAAAAAGCTGTCTCTATCTTGGTCTCAGTAGCAGAACAAAATGATTCCTGATAGGGTTATATAATACATGCTGTATTTCAAGGGTGTTCCATGTGGGCAATAGATTGGATATGAAGTTATTTTTATTTTCACATATCCATCTGCCACAATTCATGTTTTATCAAATCATTTTACGTGATTCCAGGGAAGGCTGTGAAAGAGCATTGGTTTCTGAGGTTGCCATGGATACTAAACAACATGTTTTCATTTTATGACGTGATGATTTTTTACAATTGTGTTAATATTTTTTTTCCTGATGCTACTACCTTCTTTATCCAGTTCTCAACCTCAGCTTGTGACAAAACCTTCACAAAAGTGACTTAGTGGTCTGAACGACAGGACTGCAATGCATGTAAGCACAACAGGAGCAATGCACAGCTGAACGATTTGTATGTCATTTCGGTTAGGCTGAAATCAGTGAGTACACTAGGTATTTTTGTAAGTCATTAAAGGTAAAATATATTCTTCTTGATTATGGCCACATGCTCATGAAAGTTTTCCCTGATGTTTTTTGAGAGGGTATGTTTTTTTCTCTATGTTCTTGTCAGGAAATCTCTCTTCCTTTCACATTCAGAGTGATGCGGGCCAATTGTTTGCAAAGATGCCTCTTTCCTTTACAGACCCCAACAAGCTCTTTGTTAATGTGAATTAGTATTCCAGTTTATAACGACTGAACCTTCATATGTATCCAGTGTCACACAGCCCTTTGTTCCACAATACCAGCTGCCCTTTTCTCCCAGAGGACAGCTTACTGCATTTCAGTGGTTTTGCGCATAGAGTAGCTGGAGTTTGTAAAGTGCTTTGGGATCCATCTTGATGAACACTGCTCTATAAGTGAAAGCTGTTATTAACTGTCAGGAGAAGTACAGTACTTCTAAAATTCCACATTTCTCCCTTCACCAGCTGCAATTCAGAGACCTTTTTCCTTCCCCTTTTTCTTGCCTTTTCAGACAAGATATGAGATCTGTGATTTATCAGCACTGAGATTTAGTTGTTGTATAGCAATATGTCTTAAAATATGTTCTTCCAAAATGTGCTGCAAATGGAGTTGTGATAAATCCAGTGAAAGCTGAAGGCAAACAGGTTCCTTCTGCAAAACCCGACTTTAGTATTTGACTAAGCCCTTCTGCTCAGCGAAATAAATTCTGGACAGCTAAATGAATTGAAAGCAAGTATTTACTTTTGTAGGAGAGCTCAGACTCTTTACTTGTCCATATAACTTGGTGTTTAAATTTAATGAAACTGAAATGTTTCGCTTACTTGAAAAATAGTCAGTTTACCACTGTCATGAAATGATGTGTAAATTAACGTCAACTTAAAGTTATATAAATTTGTCAACATAAAGCTACAGCTACAGGCTCAAAAATATTTACAAATGAGCAGAAATAGATTTGTTCATGCTTTGTGAGACCACAGGAGGATGGCAGGGATATAGTTAACCATGATGTAAAAAAAGTTTAGGTGTGCAACCCTGATGTAGCCAGTGTCTATCCATACTCTCTTATTTCTCTATCTGAGCTGGTGTTATATTAGCCTTGATATCAGTGGGCATGGCATCACTGATGAACTCATGAAAGCTGCAGGAGCTAGCATGGATTAAGCAATATTTTCTTAATGGTATTTCATCTTAGATAGACATAGACAAGTCCAAATCAGCAAGTCCAACATATGCACTCTTTGGGTTTTCCTGAGCACTGAAATGGATTAAACTTTACCCTTCTCAATGATTAAGTCAAAATTATCTCTTTCTTTCAAACAGAAAATAGCACTACTGTATGATAGTGCAGCCCAAACCATCCTTAGGTATATGCAATCAGAGAGATGGATTGGAGTCCATATTTCCATTCCCTCCCTGGACATATATGAGATAGTGTAGCTCTCTTTTGAACAGGAGAAGGCACTCATGAGTTACACTGCATGTATTGTAAACTGAAAATGATGTCCATGGTGGGCATGGCAGAGCTTAGAGATATTGGTGAGGACAAGTTGAAGGAACAATTAGAAATGGCTTCAAAAATAGTAATAAGGGAATAAGGACAGCCAGTCTGGAAGGAGAGAGAGTGAGAGGAATCTAAAGGAAGCTGGGGGAAAGAGGGGTGGAGGAGTGTTAAAAAAAAACCATAGTGGAGGAGGATATAGGGTTAGAGTCCTGGCTGGACAAGGAAAAAGTGTGATAGAAAAATGAGTGAGGTGACTGCCTGAGATTCAAGACTAAGGCTGAGCTACTTCCTTCATGAGGCATTTTTTCTTTACACTTAATTTGTTAAATTGATTATAACACAATTACCAACCCACTAGATAGCAGGATGTTTCTTACACTTGTCTCTCTCTGCTAAATCCCAAATGAAGCATAGGCTGGCTGTTTGCCAACATAAAATTAACAATAATTTTCTGGCTTTTAAAATAAATATTTGAAGCTGTTAAGCTATGGCAGAGAATGATAAAAGCAGCTCAAAACAAGATCAGTTCAACATGAAAGCTTCTAAATGAGAGAAACACTTCATCCATGAACATTCTTCTTTATGTGTGGGCATTCTTATTTTGTTTTAAGGATACCTTGTGTAAATCAGTAAGCAATTGCTTTTTAAAGACCTGTCGTTCAGCTGAAAGCATTTTTTTCCCTTGGAGAAGGCTTGTGTTTCGACAAAGCTATTTATGTGGTTCAGTGGGAGGTACTTTAATGCGCTGTCTCTATTTACAGTCTTGACTAGTATAACATACTTGTTTAGCACATGCATTTGCCTCACCTCTCCTGCTCTGAGACAAACAAATCAGCGCAACGAATGACAGGCAACAGTGGCTTGACAGCCTTGTATTTGTCACAAGCTTCTGCTGAAAAGACAAAGGAAAAACAGTATGAAAAAACAAATTACCATTACATTTACAGTTAGCAGTAAACACAATTTGATGCTTTCTGCATAATAAAATCAGAGCTGCAAGAACTACCAGAAATCAATAAATAATTAGCTATAGATGTAGCTGGCAATTATTGATCCAGAGAGGTGTTTATGCCCTTAATACTTCCTCGTGTCAATGAATGCATTTTCTAAATCATCTTGCTAGAGAGATTAGTGCCTTTTTCAGTGCAGCTGAAAATATTTTGTCCTATCTTCTGTTTTCCAACAAATTTTCTCTGACTGAAAATGTAGCTGCATTTTCTAGTCTGAATTTGATGCCCATCGACTGTTCCAGTAGCCAAAAAAAGATAGGAATTCAGTAATTCTTTTATTAAATAATACACTAAATAATTCTCTGTGATTTTCTTGAAGAGTTTTAATTAATCTCTTGATTTTAAAAGGTGTCTGTTCTGGCAGCTAAAGCTCACTGGTCACTGACAGTGACAGAATTTTCACACTCTGCTGCTAGTGTTCTTCAAGTCTGAGTTCCAGAGATAACTTCTGAGGAGCTCCCCAACGTTGATCTTCTAAAGCATTTTGCTTGACTAAGACTTTAATTTATGGATATGCATACAGATGCCAATGATGTTGATATGCTCAGTATATATACATATTTTATATAAGGTTTTTTTTTTTTTTTTTATCATTGAGGATGATAAAAACATGCTGCTCCCAGATTCCTGGTTGACAGAGGAATGTGCCAAACATGAGGATTTCATAACATGTGACTGACAATGTCTCCCGTACTTCCTCTGTCCCAGATTTACATTATTTTAAAGTGGCAGATGTGTTCCTGTTTATTATACATTTTTTGCATTGTTTATGTGAAAAAATATTACCATCTTTTATTGATGGCACTTCTATTAACGTATGGTTTACTACTCTATATATGACATCAATCAGCCTCATGAAGATGGTAAGAGACTCATCTATATCTTCCAGTACCATTACTCCTTCCAGATTACTTGCTTATCTACTGCAAATGGTTGCATAACAGATGAAGATACTACTTCAGACATAAAGGCATTTTTCTTGCTTTCTTGTATTTTGCTGATATAATACGATATTTGTAACACTGCATTATGTGACAAACTTAAATACTGCAGCTGTTTGTCTCTGAATGAAACCAGTTTCTAGTTTACTTAGTTCATTTCCACTCTGCATTTCTATTTATCCAGCCATCTTCTGATGATGTGTAAACTGGTACTCATTGGCTTTCTTGTCATATGCCCACCTGCTCAGCTGTGCTTAAGGAATAATAAAGTTCTGTCTTCATTTCAGAGTGCTGTACTTTGCTTTTATGTAAAGAAGCAGAAGAAATTGTTAGGAAAACCTTTTTTCTGTCTATATTTGGAAAAACTAAAAAGTCTTCAACAGTTTCATTTAGCCATTATTAACGAAAAATGTGATTCCAGTCAGCCCCTTTATGCAATTGTAGTCCAGCAGGGAATCTTAATTTAATTTTGGATCATATTTTTCTTGTTTTTTATCTGTACTGCTTCATATTATGATGCACAATGGAGTCGGTTTGGTAGAACTAAGTTTTATGCAGCTCTCCTGTTTCTAAACTCTGCCTAGGAACCCAGTGCCTTACTAAGATATATTAGAAAGAAAGGATCACTAAATCACTCCATGGTTTTAGAAGACTGGATTCATCATGTTCCAAGTTGTACATGGCTTCAGGGTAAAATTAAAAGATTTTTCAAAAGTCTTTTTATGTCTGCCTCTATGATCAATATATTGGGAATATTGAATGTCACAACAATACATTGCCAAATCACATTGGAGGAACATCAACTTTGCAATGGATTTTCTCGTTCTCCTTTTATAAGTATCACACCCACATTCTTCGTGAATGCATTATTTCTGATCTCACCCTGCCTAACTTTTTTCCTCTAGTAATTGTGCAATTGTCAAACATTTGTATCACGAACGGACCTTCACTAATGTAGTTAGGGATTCTTTTTTTCCACTAGCTTATCTTTCAACTTCTAACTTTATAAAGACCCAAGGACCTTTCTCACTGTAAGACAAACTCCTTGTGCCTCCAGAAGCTGCTCAGAATGTTATCAAAAGAAACACAAGATGCATGTTTCAGTCATCTCAGCTTGGCGTTGTACATAGTGTTCCACTCCAACCTCAGCACCTGGTTAATATACCCTATTTAACTGCTATTATAAGATCTTTTCCTTATATAAAGAAGTTCCAAAGTAGGGAAAATCACATCAGAATAAAACAAATAAATAAATTACATATTATACAGCTATGGTATTGACAACACACTTCAAATAATTTTTGTTCTTCCGTTAACATCTCAGTAACTCATTTCGGGCCAATTGCGTAGGCAAGTGAAGTATATACTCAAAACCTTATTATCCACTGGAACCTTCACTCTGGCCTTGAATAACCATGTTTCCAAGTATTCCAGGTACTGCATTTCATTTTATTATCCAAGTCAAGGGCTGGCCTGGATATTTGGATAAGGTGCAGCCAAAGAATATCTGTTAGTTCCACCTTTCCACGAAAATTTGAGTGGCCAAATAGAAGGTGCACTGTGACAATCAGTAGTGGTTTTAGGATGGCTCTTCCTCCTTTTCTAGAAGTCATTTGGACAGATGTCCTGTTTGTCCACGGGACAGAGCAGTCAGATTTTCAAAATATTTTTCTAAGCATCTCTTTTTTTTTTTTTTTTGTGTCATCTATTTTTGATTGTCTGCTTTGCTTTTCCTCCCTTGGCCTTCAGATAAAAAAATCTGTCCTCACACTCACTTACTTACACCCTGATTGCTTTCTCTCAAAGTATTTATTTTCTACAGGGATCACATACTACATTTCCTTGTGCCACCATCCCATTACTCAGTCTTACAGACCAGGATGTCAGAATCAAAACTAACTAAAACTGCTTAAGTTTCTCCTTTCAAGAAAAAAAGATGAATTTATGAATAACTTCATATTATGAAATGAAAGGTTGATTAATTTTGTACAGAGGTATCAAAAGGCAAATTTAATTTGATTATAGATGTGGGAAAGAATCAACTTTCTCTTTAGGACTTCCATGTTATACAATAATTGGCTGAAGGCAGCAAGTTCATGACTGAAGGCCTCTGGCTATTTCTCCATAGAAAAGACCCAGGGAAGGCATCTTTAAAGGCTACTTTCCACAGAGATGTGTACTGTGATACCAGCCTCAATAAATGATATGGTTTTATCTGTCCTTTCTGAGCCTGAAAGTATAAACACAAAGTTTTGTACCTACAAAACTTTGCTTCTCCAGTCCTTTCTGACTATTACGCATGGAAAAGCTAAATGCAAGAGCACAGATTAAATATATGCTTTATCTAGACCACCGACAACACAAACAGTGTAGGGAGGAAGTGCCAGCAATCAAGTTCCAAAAACTAAGGCAGATCTGTTTCTCGTGTTAGCTTCTCCAGATGGATGGAGGCCGTCATCTTGGCCCAGGGGCCCCACTGCTTTCAGCTTCTCCGATGTTGTGGAACATTTTTCACAAAGTTGCTGCTGTGAAAGCTTATATATTAATTAGGAAACCACCTTTCTGTGTCTATTTATATGTACACAAATCTGTTCCTTTTTTTTTTTTTGAAAAGTTGCATGATAACTGTTAAAGGTAACTCCTTAACTTGTGCAAATCAACAAAATAAAGATCACAACTGTCATCTGAGGAAGCTGTGCTTCCCTCTTTTCTTACTACACAAGGGAGAAGAGGTGGGATGAAAAGAAGAAAAAAAACAAAGTGAGATTGGGACATAAGGCTTTCCAAATCTGTCTGGACCTAATTCCTGCCTGCCCCTCCTGATATGTGGGACTCACTGGAGGAAACCTGTCCTACCCATTGCACCTTTAGTGGTTATGGGTTGGACTGTAAATCAGATACTGTCCTCTGAAGTACAGCTGTCTAGCTAGCCTGGAGTCAGCTGATGATTATGCAGTTATACACATTTAGATATCCCTCGTGAGTTACTAAAGATGAGTAAGTATAAAAATCAGCAGCCAGCCTATGTAATACGGCATGTTCATTGAACATAGTTTAAATATAGTTTTAGCTTAGTGTGTTTTTGCATATTTTAGAAAATACATTTCTCTATCCATCTCTTTGAGTTGGTAAATGTACTTCTGTGATTTCTGCTTTTATATTGTTCAAGAGATAAGGTTATGGAGGAAGTTCTGACCTTGCTCAAGTCAAAGGCTATTCTCTCCACTGAGGTCAGAATTTCACCTGGGTGTTTATTTTTTTCCTAATGGTCACCTTTTACAATAGTGTACAGATGCAGAATGCTTTGAGAAAGAGCTGCTTACCCATTGGATAATAACTTTCTCATCTAGTGCCCTATATAGAACACCTTTTTATGGAAGTTTTAGCTGTAGGTATAACTCAGTGTATGTTTTCTGTCAAGCAGAGTATTATTATCAAGAAAAAAGTTACAGAAGAATTGGAGCCTGTAATTTTAGAAAACTACATACTCCAGCTTTTACAGCTTGCTAATTTTCACAGGCTAGCAAATTGTTTTCTCTTCTTCCCTTAAAACAAAACAAAACAAAAAAAAAAAAAAAAAAAAAAAAAAAAAAAAAAAAAAAAGAAAAAAAAAAAAAAAAAAAAAAGAAAAAAAAGAGAAGAAAAGACTGTTGGAAGGCTAAGGGTAATCCCCAATGGGCTTGACATTTTTCCAGGAGAAATTAAGAGCAGAATTCATCAAACATTAATGTTAAGAAGTCAGAAATTCTGGAATGTTTGTCCAAAGTCCCAAGACCCTGAGCAAACACTGTCATCCTGCTGGGCTCCAGCCGAAAATCAGAGCCAAAATAAACAGAGGCAGAAACTCCATCTGACTGATCCTGTGGAAACAGCTGTAACCACTTAGGTGGAAAACCACCTCAAATTCTTCTCCCAGAAAACACTGATGACATGGGAGATGGCGAGCAGGAAAGCTCTGTCAGGATCTCTCTTCAGCTGTGGTCAGGAAAATATTTTCTTTCTCCACAACTGTAAATACAAGGGTTCAACCCTGGTCACCATAAAATGGAAACATATAACTGTTAAATGCCTTCTATTTCTTGTCCTTTTTTTCTTGTGTGTTACTTAATGTTTGATTTTAAAATCTTTTCCACAATGGTCTATCTGCAAGGAAAGCTCTTCTTCCATAGGAAACCAGAGCTTGTACCCTAAAGTGTAATATGAACAGTCTTTAATGTTTGTGTCGAGATTGCGATTTACAAAGTTGTCTGAAATATACTCACTTTTTAATTTTCTGAAACAAAGCCAGTATTCAGACTAAACACCTTCTGTTCAGCCTTTTTCTTATTATTTTCCTTATAGGGCTTTTGTCAAGTGCTATTTGGCAGAAAAATAGAAAATGTTGGAAGAAATAGCAAACATAAACAAAGCTGCAGGAAAAAGAACTCCAGTTTGGGTTGTCCAAGCTGCAAATGGCTTCCCTAAGGAATCTGACAGGTAGAGGAAACAGAAAGACAGGAAGAAATGGAAACCATTGAAGCATAACAAGAAAAGAATTCTATATAGCCATCTTCATGCTTCCTCTTTATGTAAAATAATGCTTGAGCATACTGGATCTTTAAGATCGAGTAGAGACCACTGCAGGAACACAGTCTGCTTTCACATCTCATTTGTTGCAGAGGCAATAATTCTGGATTTCCTATTTTTATAGGAAGACAGTGCTTATTTTCCTGAAATCTCCTCTCTGGTCGAGGAATTATATTTAGTTTTAGCGCAACAGCAAAGTTAGCAGAAATACATAGATGGCAACACTTTAAGATGTTGCTAACAAGGAAAAATCATTACAATTACTTGTCATCTGTGTGTTCCCACATTCATCAAGCCTGTGAACTATCTACTTCACTACAATTCCTTTCAGCAGTTTTTCCTGTTCTTCAGTTAAAAACATCTTGTTTTCGTTCTTTCTGATAAAAGTCAATGTACAACGGTGGTCTTGTTTTTTCTGCCAATCCGATTTTCAGGGAAATGTTTTCATGCAATATATAGGAAGATTAAGAAATTTATTTGTTTTGATCAGTATGGATGGGTCTGCCAAGAACACCTTCATTTATTTCATCAATTAAATTTTATAAAACAAATGTTAAGATAAAGTGAATTATTTTCCTGCTTGAGCATTTCCATAGATGAAATAGACAACAATCATTTCTGTCCAGATGGCATAGTTTAAGAAATTCTAGCACAACCAAAAAGTTGTGAGGGCACAGCTTTTCATATATTGCAGGTTTTTCCATCGTTGTAGCATAGTATACTTTGAACTTCCGTTTTTTACCACAAGCCTGCCCTGTCTCCCCAGCATCCTTTACATTCACAGATTACGAGCCTTCTTGCAGGTAGTTCCCATGTAAAGTAGCCAGGGACTGTTTACATGACAACATGAAGTTGTAATTGACATATGTTTTCTGTGCATCATTCAAAAAAGAGGTAATGATTCATAACGTAAGTATCTTTTAAGATATTCCCCAATGCTGTTGAGATCCTTCAGGGATGTATCTGCTTGGGATATAAGTACAGGGATGCACGGCTTGACATCATGTTTGAGTTATTGGTAGGAACAGCTTAGATTTTGCTCTTTGTGAAAGGTAGAAACCAAATAAACAGCTCGTAGAATGAGGACTGGTGTAGGTATTTATAAACCTACAAGCAATCCATTGCAAGACTTTCACATGGATACAGCAAAACTAAATAAAATCAGGTTTCTGTGTTTTGAAAATATCACAGTTAGCACATGCAGGAAGCATGAGCTGAGGAAATGCACAGTGGTCAGCAGAGAAACAACTCCCTGTTTCCCAGATCTGAAATCATTCAGTGGGGGAAGGGGTAAATAAGAGCAGAGGCAACGTGGCAGTGGAGACAGAAGGGTGGTGGTTTGGAGAAGGAATTTGCAGAAACCCTACAATGGACTAGCTAATGCTACCTTGACTACTGATGCCAAGATGATGTAAACTGAAACGACAGAAAGAAGATTCCATTATTATTATATGTATCCTTTTTCCACAGCTGCAGCTGGATGACAGCCCGGGAGCCCGGAGAGGCCAACAAAACCCCTTCCTCAGAATAACAACATAATAAGAACATCTGCTGTGGTTATGAAGGTCAGAAAAGTGAAGGCCACAGTGGGATGTACCACAGATGAAACCTCTCTTTGGACACACATGTCCCTGGATTCAAATCTGATGATGGCATGTGATCTTACTTGTGAGCCTCAGAGGATAGGAGCAGGTGTGATCTCTCATAACAACTAAGTTGACTTAAGGCTTCAGTACAGGCTGGAAAGAGTGTGATAGGGAATGGCTTGCTGCTTGGAGCCCCTCTGTTGCTGCTTGCTAGGATTCCCAACAGAGACAGTAGCAGATTGCAGCATCTAGAGGATGAGCATGGGATCTATTGAGGAATGCCTAGGAATCTCTTGTGAGTCAGAATCAAATGAAATTGACAGCCAAGCTACCTGCAGCAAATCTAGCAAATAAGTGAGCATGGAAGAAAATGGAAATCTGCTTTAGGGCACTCCAAGCAAGGATGTATTCTGATATGCTGGAGGGAGAAAATCTAGCTGAGAGGCAATTCTCTCTATTCACACTGTCATGTTTTGCACCTCTCGCTGTGACCCCTCAGGTTTTCCGGAAGTCTGAAACCAGTTCTCTGAGGATCATCATTCAGTCTAAGTCAATCTATTTTCTGATAGCTTCTTTGGCATTCATCACAGCACATGAACATGAAGAGCATCTGTCTAGAGATTAGTATGACTGGAGGAGCAGCTGTGCAGTTCCACTGCCTATGTACTTAATGACCTCCTATGAGGGTTCGTGGCTCAAAATGGTAAAGATTTTGGAGTGTGGGCTTTAGAAAAGCCTTTAAAAAGGCTAGGGGTGTTGGATAAATAATGTCACTTAAATATCTGTTGTCATTTCCAGCAAAAAGTTATTTGAATATTTGTGTATTTTGAAATTGATTAAACTAACTACTTACAAAAATGAGTGAATTGCACAAACCCTTTGTTGTTACACATTGTAATTAGACAGAAACATGATAATTTCCAACAGAAAGGTAATGAACTGCAGTTAATTCCAGTTGTCCCTGTGCAGAAAAGAGTTAATTTCCTTTCACCTTTTGCACTTTTCTAATATTCTGAGAACTGCTATTGTGTACCATTGTTGACCCATCAGTGTTCACCAAGACCCAGAACTAGGTGCTGAATAATTTGCCTGCTTCTGGTGATTGAGTGACTGCTTATGCAATATAAGTAAGTAAGTTTTGCCTCTCATGCTACATAACCCGGGGTAATGACTAATACTGAGTCAGATGGTTGGTCTATATGATATTATTGCAAATCTTAGGCCAGCTAGTAATAAGTGATTGCCCACATCATGAAAAACGAACAAATGTATCCATAAACACAGTGACAACATCCTTGTTGAAAACAACAGCAGAGATGCCAAAGGCAAAATAGCTGAGAATGCTGAAATATTCTTTCATCATTACATAGGAGGATGTAGACTGCTTTTGGGGTTAACATAAGGATGGTTATGCTTTCCTCTGAATAGAAGATGGATGAAGAAATATCAGCCTGTTGACTCAATACTGCTTGTCAGCGTGAAATTTCTTATTAGAACAAAACAACAAATTAATCTTTAATTTTTGAAAAGGCAAGAGCCTTTTGGTTTTGCCAAGCCATCTGCTCTAGTCCCTGCTACAAGGACTGAGCTGGTAACATACAGCCCTGAGGGTGAGATTCTAATCATTAAAAACACAAGATATGCTAGGAGCCTCTTCAAAAGCCTGACTCGGTATTCTGTGTATTAACCTCCTCAAGCCACCGAGATTTGTAGATTGGCTTCTGTGATCTATTCACCTAGTGTAAGTGGGCGAGATGCCATGGTAGCAGGTGGACTAGGTTACAGATTTGCTAGGGGACATGTGTGTTTATGGAGGCCAAGGATGACTGTCAACCCATACAGGAACATTGATTTATGCTTTGTTCAAAAACTCCATATAAGATAATGTAGCAGGTACATCACTCCTGCTTCTGATTAGAGTTGAAACAATTCACATAAAACTCTCCAAAACACAGAATTATCTTTTTCCTCTGTATCACTGTGATTTATAACAGAATCTTTACTTTTTAATGCACAAATGATTTTTTTAATATAAATAATTAATGAATTCTTAACTCACTATTCATTTGCTTCTAGCATTAAAAGAAGGTGTTATTTTAAAAGGAGAAATGTTAGATAGAAATAATTTGGCTGATTACTATCTCCAGCAGTCATTTTTAATGTAGTTTATTCAGGGTAGAAAGCAGAGTTAGGTAGCATGTTAGGCAAATTTGTTTCAAGGGGGAAAAGTGAAGGGTAAATCTAGTCCACTTGTATGAAGTTTCTAAATTGAAAAGAGAAAAGAAGATCTTAAATGAAGATCCTGCACCCTTACGTTCTGAAGGTGTGGCATACCAAGGGAAATGATAGGCACCCATGTGCATTTTGAAATAGAGATGAACTTCTGGACACCTGATAGAGCCAGGCTGGCTTTGTTTTGAAAAAAGAAGCAGCATTACCTCCTGCTATTCTCCCAGTTAAACTATGGCTATGCTATTTGGCCCAGGCAGAAATCTGGCTTTTAAATATACTTCAAC
This sequence comes from Penelope pileata, assembly GCA_013396635.1. NCBI lineage: Eukaryota > Metazoa > Chordata > Aves > Galliformes > Cracidae > Penelope > Penelope pileata. The sequence continues at coordinate 868,546 of WBMW01000082.1, forward strand.
CCGCGTGTGTGCTTGTGTACGGAGGAGGGAATGTGAAGGTATATCTTACCACCATTTAAACCAACATTTCTGAACCTTTTGACAATAGAAATGAAAGAGCATATCTGCCATCCTTCCTGGTGAAGCTGGATCCATGTGTCCTCATGGACACAACTAGTGGAGCAGCCCTTGCCCCATTGAACATCTGGACTCCTGGCTCTGGTCTCTGCTGCAAATATGTATTATACTGCAGGTGAACAGGGAATGGTGTCAGAAACAGCTCTGCTTTCAGTCAGCTGAGTAAATTTTAGGATATATTTGTTTTCCTTCTTTTCTAATTTTTCTTCCATATGCTCAACTCTTGTGTTTCTGGCCATCAGACAAGAGGGGAGACTCATTTTCTTAAAGACATGATGTATGATTCCCCACCTCCTGACTCAGTGCTCTCTCTGGCACTTAGTTTTGCGAAAGATTTCTCTCTCTAGTAGGTAGAAGGCAGTTTCTGCATGATCACTGGCATGCCACAAGTTCCTAAGGCTGGTGACTCAGGGGGCTCTCTGGTCAAGAGAGGAAGTGCTTAAGGAGTCAAATCACCTAGGCAGGTAGGAAGCCCAGAGAGGAGCAGAACTGCTAGGTATAAGGTGGTACCTCAACTGAATCCTTGTCCTCTGCTCCAGATCTCAGCAAATAAATCTTCAAACCTCTTTATTTATTTATTTATTTTTGCAGAGCTCGGTAGATAACTCTGTCATCACGCTTCTCCATTCCAGGGGATCTCTGACCTCACCTCCCTGTACTTTAAGCTGGCTTCCCACCTTCACTCCAAGGTGAGCTAGGGACTCATCTCAGATGCAAAGTTGTGATGTGATGGTATTTGTACGTACCGGTCATTTGAAAATACAGTATTTTAGCAATAAAGAAGACTGAGTGTTAGAATACAAACAGCCTGCTTCATATTTCCCACCCATTACAGGATGACTTTACTTGCCAAGCCCGACATGTTGTCTGTACCATTTTGGTTTCTCAAATAAGCACATAGAACAATGAAGGCTAAGCAGTATCAAAGAAACTACTGATCCTTGATGTTCTAGGCAATACCATGAGATTCTGGACATAAACACAGTAATGAGACATTTCTATTTTGTTGGGTGATTAAACTCTTATAGTAGCAGGAACTTTACACTGCATTTGACACAACTAGGTTTTGCGGAAGATCCTGGTGAGCAAAAATCCACTCTGTTTTACTGACAATGGCTTTCCTTCTGAATCAGAGGATGATGAGAGGTGATATTTTGCTCAGTTTATTGTCTCCTAAAGAGAAGAACTAGCCATCATACACTCCTCTGGTATTAAGTTTCTAACAAACAATCACAAAGTTTCAAAAGCATTAGTGTCAATAAAAGGAAGTTGCCATGCTATGTAAAAGATGGGACAGAACCTAAGGTATTGTAAATTTAGGAAAAACAATGTCTGTCCAAATTGATTCTCCAAGTGGCTAAAGAGCATTAGACAAGGGTAAATGTTTCCATACACTTAAGTAACATAAACATGAGCATTTAAAAAATAGCAATCGTGTGCACAATATCCTTAACATGTGCCTAAGTGTCAGAGGAAACATGTGAGATCTTGCAGCAGTTAGCCATTGATTTCTGTTTTTTCCTTTTTCTTTTTTTTCATTTCTTTCCAGTTGCATTTTAACAGCTCTTTTGAATTGTTGTTATCTTTTGTCTAAAAACACCTGCAACATAGGGGTATTCATTCCTCATCCTTACAGGACTGCTTTATTTTTATATAAATTACCACAGATGTGCACATGTTTATATCCTAAAATCTATGTAGCTATGGCAGAATTGACATCAACTATAAACTCTGATTTTAAAGAATACTAATATAGCAAAAACTCCATTTCTTGCATATCATGTATATTCATTGACACTTTCTCTATAAATTCTATAGAATTGATATTTTCTCACACTGTATCCAGAAATATGTTATTTCAGTCCCACATGTGAGCCTAAGGTCCAAAGAGAACTTTTGTTCCAGGATTATAAGCCCTCTAAAAATAGTATTTTAGGATAGAAAGCGTGACAACCCTCATCTTTAGAACCTCAAAAGTGATGCTGTAATGTCCCTATCAACTCTTCTAAGGGTATGTCACATAAATATGTCAGAACACTTGTCATATTGTGAACACTTGCAAGTAGCAATTGGAGCAAATTTGCATAAACGTATTAGAGGAGAAAAAGCATATGCCTGGAGATCCAAATAGCACAGAAAAGAAAGCATTCAATAATTAGAATAAAACTGCACATGCATTCAGGTTCTCTCAATTTTATTTCTATCATTTTATTTTTGGAAACTCCGAGTGACATTTGTCCAGTAGTATGCAAATTCTTTGTTGTTATCGGTGACTATTTTTATGAACGAAGGATAATATATATATATTTTCTCAATTTGTGAATCTATAAAAGAGCTCTTGAAACTTGATTATGGATATTGCTTCTTGTATAAACAAGAGGTTGTGCTAAGTATTTTGAAATCATTGTATAAAGGTCCTGAGTAAATGCTGCTATAGGAGGATGTAGATTTTCCCAATTGGAAAGATGCATGCAGATATCTCAGGGACCTTCAAGTAATCATCTCAGACGGCATTAATGGCACCTATATGAATTGAGCCCTCTGTGCCTGAAAGGCACTCTCAGATGGCCAAGGGTACAAGAAGGGCCCAGTGTAGCAGTGGGGATGAGCAAAACTCAAAACAGTGACATTTTCCAAAGACATTTTCCAGAGTGACTTTTACAAATGATCTGAGCATCTCCACACCACTCAGTTTGTATGTCAGAGCCTTGCTCTGCTAAGCACAGCTTGCCCAGAGGAAGCTTTGGTCTTGCAAAGCACATGGAAATGTGCACTTTCTCATCACACATAATTGAAATTCAGTACATGTCTCAGATAAAATATCTGCCCACTGAGCTGTCTAGTGAGCTCACGGGTAAGGGATTATTATGGGCTCAGTTGAAGAAATACGGAAATAAAAGGAAGAAAAAGAATATTCATGTGAGTAGTAGAGGTAGGGTTACAGAGGAACAGAAGAATATGAAGAATATGAAGGAAAATTGTTACCAAAATCCCAAATAGTTTTGCATAAACATAACTGACTTCTCTGTTACTAATTAAAACCTTTTGGAAAAGGAAAATTCATTCACATATTTTTCCGTACTGTCCAAGCTGACATGTAGCAGCTGGAAACTCAGTTCTAAAAGCAATTTCTTGCTTCTTCTCAGTATGTGTAGAATAGGAAACACATAGAGAAATAGAGTTATTGGTGTAAAATCCAATGAGTGGACAAAGAGATTTTCAATTTGGAGACAAACCCTTAGGCTTCAAGAAGCCTTGCAAGTATCTTCCAAATTCACTACCCTTGCTGCTCATCCTGAGGGAAAAGAGATTTCAAAGATTGCCAAATGACATAATTTGTGATATTCACTGACTGATATTTAAAAGTATTTTAACAGATCCAATTACTTGGAATGAAAGGATGCTGTTACACATAGCTGCCTACTTTTAAGACAGCAGAGTGCTCTTCCAGTTAGCCCCACATCTGACATTATTCTGGATCGTTGAAGGCAGGCTTTTCTCCTACACCCCCCACCTCCCATTTTGATGTGGAAAGTCACATGTAGTGTGTGCATGCATGTATATATAATATCAATTTTCTCAGCAATCTGCAGGAAAGAGCTTACACAAAAGGAAAATACTCCAGGAATGGTGCTGTGAAATATGAGACTGCAGACTCTATAGGAACATAGGAAGGTAATGAAAGTTTAGAAAAACTTTCAGATTTTAATTCATGTTAAAGTCAGATGTTTCCAGACCAAAGACTGCTTTACTGCAGATCAGATTATACCACTGGCCTGCTCCCTTTTATTAATTTAATCTGTCTCTGGCTGTGCTAAATGGAAAAGCCTACCAGTTGCCAGTGGTTAGGAGTTTACAGGACGACTGAGAAGAGCTCACATGCCTCAGCAATTTTATTCTAAAATTCCATTTAAAAATGGAGAAGTTTTACAGGGCAATATAAACTCAGCTATCTCTTGCTTAATACTCATGTTTACCTCCATCTATAAAGGTGTAATCTACCATATCTGAAATTTTTTCACAAGAGTCTGGGCAAGACATTCTCAGTTGAAAAATAGTAATAGTAATAATCCCTAATTACATGTAGTTCATTTTTTTTCCCTGAGTCTTTTCTTACTCTGCATGTTCTAGGTGCTGAACTAAGAACCTTACAAGTCCAAATGGGAAGATGTGAAGATTATTACATTTGTTCCTTTATGTTTTGATTTAAAGAAAGCTGTGATCTGAAATTCTATACTTGCATATATGTATGTATATATATACACATATAGAAAAGAAATCTACCTGGTGAAGTCCTGTGGTCAAAGCTTCTTTTCCAAATCAGTCTTTCTCTTGTAACTTAATGCCAAGCAGATTTAAATGGAAACTACTGTAATGGAGCATAAATAACAGAATGGATTGTGTTATCTGCTACATGTCACTCAAGAGCTCTAAGCAAAAACATACAGTTCTGAACAAGGATGTTTTTGCCATATAATCTCACATTTCTCTGGCTAGTTACAATGGCGAGTTTCTTATTTGTAAAAAGAAAACACTAATTACCTTGGATTAGATATAAGGGAACAGTTATAAAGAATTAGAGAAACAGATTAAAATAAAGTTTCAGTGGTAAAGGAAAAAAATCATATTCTAATAAGTGCAAAGAAAGGAAAAGATAATCAAATAAATGAGCATTATTTAAGATATTACATAATTTCACTTTCATGGATTTACTTAGGAAATATTTTTTGGATAGAGAACAGTTTATCACAGTAGGATGTTTTATGAAAAAGAATTTACAACAGTAGAATATAACAAATAAATTTAGGTCACCTGGAATTAGTTTTAGTACCCAAAACTAGTGAGCTTGAAGTAGCCTGGTGGTCTCAAATTTGTTGCTGATATTTCATAGCAGTATATCCTTATATACATGCTAGGTATTCCTAGCAACCTGGCACCATAGAGACATACTGTAAAAAGAAGTCTCAAAGACAGAAATCATGTATTTCCTCTGATTTGTAATGGGATTTCTACTTGGAATCTCACCATTGTGTCTAAGTTTTGCATGTTTCCTTCTGGATCAAACTGGCCTGCATCAAAAACGTCATGTGAGTACAATATNATAGTAACTGATAATAAAATGTAGTAGGCCTGTGATGCCTGTGACTGTTTCACATCCACTGTGATTCAGATGCACTCTGATTTATTTTGAGGTTGTAGCACTGCTTATGAATAGACACAGCAAGCTCACTACCTCGGACTTTCAGAGAGCAGATTTTAGCTTCTTCAGGGATATGCTTGGTAGAGTACTATGGGATAAAGCCCTGGGACGAAGAGAGACCCTGGGAAGCTGTTTAATATTCAAGAATCACCTTCTCCAAATGCGAGAGTCTTGGAGGAAGTTAGGTAAAAATGCCAGGAAGCCTGAATGGATGAACAAGGAGATCCTGGCCAAACGCAAACACTTCAGAGGGTAAAAGCAAGGATAGTAGCATATGAAGAACACAGAGAAGTTGTCCAAACAACAAGCCAGGGATGAGGTTTGGAGAGGTAAGGCCCTGACAGAACTAAATCTGGTCAGGGATGTCAAGGGCAACAGGAAGATCTTCTATAGGTACATTAGTGATAAAAGGAAGACTAGAGAAAACGTGGGCACTCTCTGGAAGGAAACAGGAGACCTGATTACTTGGATGATGGAGAAGACTGAGGTACTCAANTATAGAAAAGAAATCTACCTGGTGAAGTCCTGTGGTCAAAGCTTCTTTTCCAAATCAGTCTTTCTCTTGTAACTTAATGCCAAGCAGATTTAAATGGAAACTACTGTAATGGAGCATAAATAACAGAATGGATTGTGTTATCTGCTACATGTCACTCAAGAGCTCTAAGCAAAAACATACAGTTCTGAACAAGGATGTTTTTGCCATATAATCTCACATTTCTCTGGCTAGTTACAATGGCGAGTTTCTTATTTGTAAAAAGAAAACACTAATTACCTTGGATTAGATATAAGGGAACAGTTATAAAGAATTAGAGAAACAGATTAAAATAAAGTTTCAGTGGTAAAGGAAAAAAATCATATTCTAATAAGTGCAAAGAAAGGAAAAGATAATCAAATAAATGAGCATTATTTAAGATATTACATAATTTCACTTTCATGGATTTACTTAGGAAATATTTTTTGGATAGAGAACAGTTTATCACAGTAGGATGTTTTATGAAAAAGAATTTACAACAGTAGAATATAACAAATAAATTTAGGTCACCTGGAATTAGTTTTAGTACCCAAAACTAGTGAGCTTGAAGTAGCCTGGTGGTCTCAAATTTGTTGCTGATATTTCATAGCAGTATATCCTTATATACATGCTAGGTATTCCTAGCAACCTGGCACCATAGAGACATACTGTAAAAAGAAGTCTCAAAGACAGAAATCATGTATTTCCTCTGATTTGTAATGGGATTTCTACTTGGAATCTCACCATTGTGTCTAAGTTTTGCATGTTTCCTTCTGGATCAAACTGGCCTGCATCAAAAACGTCATGTGAGTACAATATTCAACATGTAAAACTAAAGTGGCCAATACTGTTCAGAACTGACAACACAAAAACAGATCTGGCATCCATTCTAGACTTTATCCTTTTCAACTGCTCATGAGCATAATTTACCAAAAGCTGAACCAAATTTTATTTTGAGATCTTGGCACAAACTCAAAAATGGCAATTGTTTATGCAAAATGCCAGGGCAGAAACTGGTCCTCACTGTTTGCGTTCAGAATGGTATAATTTTCTGTCTGTAGATTACATGACAATAAATCGATTATAATCTCCCTGTCATTATTTCATCGAAATGGAAGAGGGTTTCGAAGCAACTGATAATAAAATATAGTAACTGATTATAAATATATATATTTATATTTATATATATATATTTATTTATATTATTTATATATATTTATATTTTTATATTTATATATATTAATATATATAATATAAAATATAGTAACTGATAATAAAATGTAGTAGGCCTGTGATGCCTGTGACTGTTTCACATCCACTGTGATTCAGATGCACTCTGATTTATTTTGAGGTTGTAGCACTGCTTATGAATAGACACAGCAAGCTCACTACCTCGGACTTTCAGAGAGCAGATTTTAGCTTCTTCAGGGATATGCTTGGTAGAGTACTATGGGATAAAGCCCTGGGACGAAGAGAGACCCTGGGAAGCTGTTTAATATTCAAGAATCACCTTCTCCAAATGCGAGAGTCTTGGAGGAAGTTAGGTAAAAATGCCAGGAAGCCTGAATGGATGAACAAGGAGATCCTGGCCAAACGCAAACACTTCAGAGGGTAAAAGCAAGGATAGTAGCATATGAAGAACACAGAGAAGTTGTCCAAACAACAAGCCAGGGATGAGGTTTGGAGAGGTAAGGCCCTGACAGAACTAAATCTGGTCAGGGATGTCAAGGGCAACAGGAAGATCTTCTATAGGTACATTAGTGATAAAAGGAAGACTAGAGAAAACGTGGGCACTCTCTGGAAGGAAACAGGAGACCTGATTACTTGGATGATGGAGAAGACTGAGGTACTCAACAACAGCAGCCTTATTATATCTAAAGTGGGCCTACAAGAAAGCTGAAGGGGTTGCTCAAGACTGGGTTGCTCGAAGTCCTGTCCAACCTGATCATGAACACTTCCAGAGACTGGGCATCTGCAGCTTCTCTGGGCAACCTGTTTCATTTCTTCACCACTCTCATAGCGAAAAATTTCTTCCTTATGCTTAATATAAATCTGCTCTCTTTTAGGTTAATTCATTACCCCTTGTCCCATCACTATAATCCCTGACAAACAGTCCCTTCACATCTTTTCTGTAGTCCCCCTTTATTGCTGGAAGGCCACAACAAAGTCTTACCAAAGCTTTCTCTTCCTCAGGCCAAACAAACCCAGCTCTCTCAACCTGCCATTATAGCAGAGATGCTCCAGCCCTCTGATCATCCTCATGGTACTCCTCTGGACTTGTTCCAGCAGGTCCATGGCCTTCTTATGCTGGGAGCCTCATAGCTGAACACGATACTGTAGATGGGATCTCACAAGATCAGAGAGGTAGAATCACCTCCCTCACCCTTCTGGCCACCTCTTTTTTGATGCAGCTCAGGACACAGTTGGCTTTCTGGGCTGCATGCCCACACTGCCATCTCGTATACAGTATTTTTGTCCATCCATGACTTCTCCCACCTGCATATTTCTCAGATTCTATGACAAAGTGAGCTTCATGACACCAGAGAGTTTCTAGTGCACTGAGAAAACAACTGGGAATACCAATTTTTAAAAGTCAGAGGGTATCAGGATAGAGAACATAAAAATATTTCTGCATATCTCCTCACTCCTCTGCTCCCTGTCATTATAGCTCTATCTATCTATCTATCTATCTATCTATCTATCTATCTATCTATCTATCTATCTATCTATCTATCTATCT
>WBMW01000082.1:877222-923085 GCA_013396635.1 Penelope pileata
CGATACTGTAGATGGGATCTCACAAGATCAGAGAGGTAGAATCACCTCCCTCACCCTTCTGGCCACCTCTTTTTTGATGCAGCTCAGGACACAGTTGGCTTTCTGGGCTGCATGCCCACACTGCCATCTCGTATACAGTATTTTTGTCCATCCATGACTTCTCCCACCTGCATATTTCTCAGATTCTATGACAAAGTGAGCTTCATGACACCAGAGAGTTTCTAGTGCACTGAGAAAACAACTGGGAATACCAATTTTTAAAAGTCAGAGGGTATCAGGATAGAGAACATAAAAATATTTCTGCATATCTCCTCACTCCTCTGCTCCCTGTCATTATAGCTCTATCTATCTATCTATCTATCTATCTATCTATCTATCTATCTATCTATCTATCTATCTATCTATCTATCTATCTATCTATCTATCTATCTATCTATCTCTATATAGCTATGTATCTACATATCCCGTCATTATAGCTCATTCATAGCTCTAATGAACTTGGCATTTTCCAAGGCTTCCATTAATAATGAATGGAAATAAGTTATTTTCCAAGACCTTTTTTTTTTCTTTTTCTTTTTTTTTTGTCTTTATCTGGTTTTCTTTGCATGATGACTAGATGAAATGGAATAATAGGTAAAAGATATAATCCAGTTCCATTTAATTTTGTCTTGACTTACAATAGCCTTGAAATGCAGTCACTGACCTGCCTATATGTCTTGAATATACAGGCAGAAAAGTAGGACAGCTAGAATAAGATGTGTTGATCTTGGATCTGAGCCTGGTATTGTATATTTTGATTTGATCAATTCATAACTAAATGTTGGAAGAATGAGGAAAGAAACCTCTCCTGCCATTTTCAAACACAATCAGCTGTAAAATCCTACTCTCTGGTTTATTTTTTCTTGCTTCAAACTATATAGCCAATGAGATTTTTTAATTACTTATTTTACATTATAGATAATTTTCCATGTCTCTTTTCTGAAATCTAATCAGGCGTAGATAGTTGCTTAAAAATGCAATATTAAAATACAAACTACAAGAAACTGCCAACACTCTAAACACTGTATATAAGACAAAAATTATGAAAAATAACCCATGAATATAACTATTTTATTAGCTTTTTTCAAAAGTATGTATGTTCACATTTTCACATACTTAACCACACGTGAGCCCTAACTAAACAGCAAGAAAAGAAAGCACTCTTATTGTTAAGATCTTTGTTAAATTCAACCCAAATTTTCCAAATCTTTTCAGACAGGAAAAACTGCCTTTTAGTAAATGCTGTGTCAGATTTTCATTCCCAGTTCCATCCTTTCCACGACAAGTCAGTTTGAAACCATGTTTCAGGTCTCCCATGTGATAACTTAAATGTCAAGCCTGAGTCAATCTGTGGTATGGGACTTTTAGGGTGTTTTTCACTATGCTATGTTTCACAATGTTCCAAAAGCATCCTGGAATCGAAGTGTCTCACCTCAAGGTTCAATGCTTAGTCACTAGGCAAATTAGTCATTCTCATTCTTGCACTCAATAACAACTGAAAAGTTTCATATGAAAGAACAGCTGTAAGAGGTGGTCTCACAGGTAAATGAACAATATACTGTCTTGGAATATGAGAGCTACAGATGTAAATTCCATCAGGTACAGGTGGAATGGGAGCAGTTAGTCACTTCCCGTGGCATGAAAGCCTAACATCTTCATGAATCCAGCCCTTCAATTCCTCATTTTTCTTTACAATAAATTTAATGTTTAAATCCACTAGAATCAATTTTATGCAAACTGAATTTTTCAGTTCTTAAAACCTCTACCTATAGTAAAACTTCAGTGTTAGAAATATTTTAATCCTTTGGGATCTGATGCAACTAAAAAAATCTCCTTATTTACTAAACATAGAAACTCTTAAAAAGAGCCTTGGAAAACAGATGTGCTAATACTCTTGAATGGAAAACACTATTTACTCACCACCATCCATTCTTTAGCTCTGGATGGAAAATAAAAGACACTAGTCTTCAGAAGTTCCTATTTAAAGATTCATTGTGTTTCTGTCAAATGTCAACAATCAGGATGGGAGAGAGGAAAAGTGTAGGTGATCATAAATGTAGGATTTGGCTGGTGGTTTGTATTTAGAATTTCCCTGGTGGGAGAGATATAAAAGGTGAGATTTCATCTACTTCCTAAATAGTCATTCTTTTAATTTGAAAACTGAAGATGTGAAAAGACCACTTACATTAGGACTGTCCTTCTGAGCTTTCTGGACTGTAGCAAATGCTTTTTGTTTCACAAAATCCTACAACTACAGATTAAATCAATGTGCACAGTTGGCAGTGACATTTTTAACAGCAGCGAAATAAAATGACTGGTTCTATGACAAAAATATCCTTTTAATTGTCCAGTCTGGGCAATGACCCAAGGTAAAAACAAGCAGGCTAAATGGCCCATTGCCATATCTCTCAAGAAACAATTATAATATTGTTCTTCCATTCCTTGTGTTGGCTGGGATCCCATTTCTTAATCTGTCTGTAAAGTCTGACATTGTTATTTCTCTGTATTTGCTTTTTAAATTATGGTTTCTAGAGTTTCTCTTTTCATTTATCCCAGCCTCTTTCTCACACTTCACTGCTTTGCTACTGAATTTTCTCATCTAGTTCTTTCCCTTGATTTTTTTTAATTTTTTTTTTTAATCCTGGCTTTGGCTGCTAGTGATAGTTATGGTTAGTTTAAACTAATCTGGTTCCCAGTCACTACTTCTCAAACTTCTTCAGAATGGTTTCATGCCATTAAATACTGAAAAAAATGTCAACTGTAACTACAGAGAAGGAAAATATAAAGAAAAGGTCCTGTTTTGGGGCACCAAAGGAAGGCTGATCATAGGTATCACATATTGATGAGGTGGTATGCAGGCGGTAAGTTCAAAAGAAGGGTACAAAAACTAGCATCGAGGCAATACGCACTTCACACACAAATTTGTGCTGAGTGAAATACATAGGCACTTACATTGTACTTGAGGCTGTTGGAATTTTACAAAATACCCATTATTGTGCTGCATGAGGCAGTTGGTTGGAAAAGGGAGACTTCACGCTCTAGTCCTTTATTGTTTTTGATACTGATAAAAGAAAATTTGTAGATATGAGGTTTTCATCTGAATTGGTCTCAGAGGATTTTGCCACTGGTATTGGTAATGTTTCTTCTTGCTTCCACTCATAGAAACGTACTATAAATTATCATTGTACATTTTACATATTCTGATCTGTATGCAGCTTTACAAGTTTGCACGATTATATTCCCTATAAAGCAAACTAGGGCACTGCTATAGCAGTTTCTTCTCCTGTACGAAGAAAGGCTGAGAGACCTGGGACTCTTCAGTCTGAAGAACAGAAGACTGAGAGGAGGTCTCATTACTGTTTATAAATATCTAAAGTGCAAGAGTCTTGGTTGGGATCAGGCTCTTTTCAGCCGTGTGCAGAGAAAGGACAAGTAGCAATGGCCAAAAACTGGAATACAGGAAGTTCCATACAAACACGAGGAAGAAATTCTTTACTGTGAGGGTGACAGAGCACTGGAATAGGCTGCCCAGAGAGACTGTGGAGTCTCGTTCTCTGGAGATACTCAAGACCTGCCTGGATGTTTTCTTGTGCAAACTAACGTAGGAAATCTTTAGCAGGGGGTTGAACTAGGTGACCCACAGAGGTCCCTTCCAACCCCGGCAATTCTGTGATTCTGTGATACCTCTGATATTGCTTTAATAGCAAACTTAATGTACCTCTGAGTGTTGTTCCCATTAAGAGGCCCATTAATTGTTCCTTGGGAAATGAAAGGAGAAAGTGTTTGCATAATCCAAGCTGAGAATAACAAATGGATGGGAGAAGAGGACCTGGACCCAATTTACGCAGTAGGAGTCGACAAAAGGGAAAACTATCTCAGCCCCAGGCCTGTAAAGGAGCCCTGTCTTCTGCCTCCTCCATGTGATTTCAAGGTAGAACTCAGTGGTGACGAATTCTAGGAGAAACATCCCTGGGCTGCTAAGAATTAAATATGCTTTTAAGCATAGTGTAGATTGAATTTTGATTGTTTGTATCCATGGTCTTATCTTATACTTTACAATTGAAATCTTCACTTTTTGTTTTTCTACAGCAAGCCAATACATTTTTCTACTTTAAATTGACTGATATTAAATACGAACCCTAAAGTAACTGTCTATCCAGGATATGCATGTCTCCAGTAGCTGTGAACCTAATTAAAGTGATAAATTAAAGTAACCACAGGGGAGACCCATAACATGAGACATGTCTGGGAGGTTTGAAAACTGGGCTTGCCTTCAAACAAACTGCTTAGATACTATGAAAGCTGGGATTGCCAGGTGCCAAATTCTAAGGAAAAGTCCCTCCTGGACTGCAGCAGCCAGCATACATATGGCAGGGAGCGTGCAGCAGAAATACAGCTCACAGCCTTGGGACATCCCCAGACTGTCACACATGCTTTCAGCTTGCCACCTCACTTTTCTTTTAGGTTCTGGCACTTTTGTTCTTCTGGAAATCAATGTGTATAAATATCTTTTTGGCAGACCACTGCAGAAAAGGCAGAGGGGTTGAATTTCAAATACTGCTGTGAGAGGGACTGAAGGAACAGTGACTATCCCCTCAGTATGAAGGTTAATACTGGAGAAGCGCATTAGCAGGAGCAGTGTGCTGCTAAATGTGACATTACAGGGAGGCCGAAGGACTTAACTGGCCTTCTTGATGCCTGCTACAGTCTCAGTAGTGCTTTTGAGGCACAGGGATAAAGCAAGTACAGATCCACTCGGACACATGGATCTCTCTCTGGTGTGTACTGAATCAAGGAGAGAACAGTATCATCCGCAACCCTAATAAAATATTCATTTTCAACTGCGGCCCTTTGTTGGCAGAAAGTGATCAGAAGTATTACCTTTCAACAGCAACAGAGTTTGAAATTATTATTGTTATTATTTTTAATGGAAAACAATTGTCCTTGCAGGGTGAAATTTAAAGATAACAAGCTGGATCCGTGAACAGCTTTATTAACACAGCGAGACAAACTCCATTCCCCCCTCCAAACACAAGCCCATGCTGGGCCTGTGAAATGAAAGCTGTCTTTAATGAAACAAGGAAATTACACAATTGAATGAAAGGGGCTGCCTAACCTGATAACTGAAAAAATTCTTGCTGAGAGAAACGGACTGTGAATGCTCATTATGAAAAAAAAAAGCTTAAGAGATAAAGAGCAACAATCTGACCACAAAACAAAGGCTAAGATCTATCCTCATTAATTTTTGATCCTCACCTATATATTTCTCTTACACTATTGGAGTCGTGTCATCCAAACGTCTTCCTCACAGCCTGCTGGTCATTCCTGCAAAGAGAATCTCCAACTGGGGTTTCTCTTCAGAAATAAAACTTAAGTATGTGTTAAGTAAATCTATATGATTTAGGAGACTACCTCCAGTTGCTGGGAGAATATAAACTTCTAAACAGAATCTCAAAAATGATTGCACTATGTTTTCTTTGTTTGCATAATGCATTTGTTTTCCATTTTCTTCCCATTCTTTTTTCCTCCAGGGCTGTCTCAAAAAGTTAGAATGTGATCAGTACATGCATCTATATAAAACTGCTGTATTCAGTAGCTGCATTTACAGCAGCAGAAGAATGTATTTCCAGTGGTTAAGTGAGCAAGGACAGCATAGGACTCCTTTAGTGTAGCAGCCCATTCAAGTCTAGTAAACTATTGGTTTTTTTTAAAAAATGCTCAGCTTGGCCTAGCATCCCTCAGTCTAGTACTTCATTTTGTGACAGTCCCAATCTTAGGCTAGATTTTTTTTTTCACAGCCTTCCTTGATTTTATCTCTTGACCATCTGCTCATCAGTTTTCACTTGATTTTCTTATAAATATGAGTAAAAATGGTGGCACTAGCTCTGATCAAAAGGCTCATTAGCTTACTTGCCTTTGGTAGTCATCAGTATGGAATACTAATGAAAGAGAGTAGGTACAGAAAAGTTCTTCTGTGTCTACAGGTTCCAGTTTGTAGTATTTAGAAATTTAAGGATTTCTTTTTTGTAAGGTTGTGTCCAGGCCACTGACATTATTAGCCTGCCCATGCCCTCTTCTCCAGCTTTTCTTTTTCTATCTATTTTTAGTCTACACAACATCCTGTGGCACTATTAGGACAATGTGTGAAAAGAAGTTCTTCCTTTTATTTTGATTACAAATATGCTACTCATTAATTTCACTGGATGACTTCATACTTGGACACTGTGAGAAAGATCAAAACTTCATTCATGATCTTATGAATCATGATTTTGTTGACTTCTGCTAGATTGTCTTTTAGATGTTCTCTTTTAACCTTGAGGATTCTTAATCTTTTTGCTTATTACCCTGTACCTCTTTTTGGATGATGACTGTTCAGACCTCTAAACTTTCACATTTTTAATATTTTTTCCTTTTTCACTTAACTGTATCGTTTCTGAGATAAAGAAACTGGAACTGCATGCAACATTAAGAACAGAGGCACGTTTTCAGGGTGTTCAAATCATCATATATTTATATGAGCACACCATTTTTTTTGGCTACAACGTATATTGCTTTACATGTATGAATATTGAATTCAACTGATCAATGCAATATTTTCAACATTTAATCTCAAGTTTAACTACCTTGTTTTTGTTTCAAATGTGTTATCTTGCCAGTACAAACTATTGGTAGGTCATTTATTTTGTATTTGATTTTCATTTTACTTTTTGCATAAATACAGTCTGATACTCATGATCTGATGTTTTTTTTCCAAAGAAACTAATTTTGTTTGGAGGAGACTTGGACCAGATGCCTTCCATAGGTCCCTTCCAATTTCAACTGTCCTGTGGTTCTGAGATTCTATGATTATGTTGGAGACTTCTGCCTTGGATGGCCAGACAGCTACCCCCAAAATTCTTCTACCTTATTTTCTTTTAGTTCTCCTTTTCAACTCAATTATGTATCGGCCCCACTGGCTCTCAGCAAGATTCCTACTCTTGTAGTTTTCAAAGTGTTTTCATTAATATTTTCTATGCCTTTAACAAGTTGCTCAGAAAAATATATTCTGTCCTGCTTTATTATGATTTACATTTAATTGGCTGAATTTTAGCCTATTTTCCATCAGATTTTGTGGAATACCTTTTTTTCTTTGTACCTTCATGAGGTGTATATTTACTGCGAGCATCAAATTCAATGAATTTTAAATGTTATTTTTTATTACTATTTCCTTTCAATCATATTTTTTATGTCATAAAAACCTTCATGAAGTAAATATTTTTAATAGCAAAATGTTACATAGTGGACTTTTGTGTTGTTTTTTTTTTTTTCCTCCAGTTGTTGAGACTATTTAATTCAAGTATATCATGTCACTGTTACAGATAAAATCTTCAGGAATAAGATTCATTCATTTTCATTTCTTTCATCTGAAAGGACTGTAAAGAAAAATAATTTGCAGTCCATAGTCCTCAGTGGGGTGCATATTGTAAGACACTTCTTCACCTAACTTTCTGAAAAGTGAAACACTTTTCTGCATTGCAATGACTTTAGGCAGCAATAGCCTCACTTGTTAATGAATTACTTCTTTATTGCATAACTAGATAATATTACTAGTATAATACTACTACTATACTTTTTCTGAAAATTCTGCCCAGATAATATTAGGAAATGAACTTTTAATTAAACCAGCATGGAAATTCCTTTGAAAATCAGATTCCTGGTCCCTTCTAGCAGCAGGCAAATGAGATCTCCCCCCATTATCTTATTATTTTTGGAGAGTTTTTTTGGTTTTTATTGAAAAAAAAATATTGAGATAACTCACTAAGTAAAATGTCCCTTTGGCAACTATCCCGGAGCAGCAACTATAAACACATTTAGGTTTTAAGCAGCGTTATACACTAGATACGTAATTTATCATTTCCCTTCTATTGCCATTTCAAGTCATTAGTCAGTCCCGTACAAATAAATCACAACTTACAAAATGCTAACAATCCATATAAAGGAAATTGTATTCTCTTTTTTCTGTATTTGCAGAGAAAACTTGTAAGGAACATTTAATAGAGGTGTAAAATGCTTACTTTGCTTTCTACCTTATTCAATTATATTTTGTTTCGCTGGGGGATTTGGCCCTTCAATAGCATTGGTCTAACTCCTCTGTTTTAAAGTACACATTCTTTTGTGGTTTGTTTGGCTGAGGAACCCTTCCTTTGCTCTTGGAGTCTGTAGGTTAATCACTGGATTTTGACCACTTCGAGCACAGTGCATGCTTTTCAGGGTTGCATAACACATTATTCCAGCATGCAGACTGATAAGAAAGACTGATAAGAAACCCTACTGATGACTGAGAATGTTTTGCCAATAATCAACGAAGATCTGGAGCATATTTCCCTTATAGTTTGAAAGAGAAATATAGGCATTCGAATGTGGCTGACTGCTGATTATCATCTGCAGTAACAAAACATTGGCTATATATATGAACCCAGCAACAAGTTCTGGCTTTGCCTGATGGTTGCAATTAGGTCTTTAAAACAAAATCAAAAGTAAAACTAAAAAAAAAAAAAAAAATCCCTACTGCAGCCATGGTCTCTAAGTATCTCAGCCATAGGATATTCTTTTTAATCTTTAAATTATGAAAATTGTAAAAGTAAATTTGTAATTTGTAAATTTATAAATTTGTAAAAAAAAAGGTTTATGAACACTTCCAATCTTTGGACTGTAAACTTCCCCTTGTTCCACAGAGATATGGTTGTTTTTGTTCTAGAAAGCAGGTATAAGTGTGCAACTTAAGAAATGCTCGATTTTAACCTTTCTACCAAGTCTGACAAATAGCTTGGGGAGGTGTTTTCACCCATGCATTTCAAATGAAACCCGGGTGGGCCAAGGAAAAACCCATTAACAAAAATCCATTAAGATCACTGTGAATGCGGGAGGCAGTGGGGAGGACAGGCCTTTCACAGGCCTTCTGTTTGATTGTGATTATATTTAAATCTGAGAGCTTATTATGTTTACAGCTGTGACTGTGTTGCTATGACAGCAATAATACTGAAGTCCTTTTACAGGAAAAGGACAACTGTTTATGTATCCCTCTGTACAGATTGAGTTTCATCCTTCAGTTACACCCTTTTTAGTTGTTATGTAGGCATGACTATATTTTGACTGTCCCTTACCTGGTTTGCTCAGGAAAGGTTACTTAAAAATCATAGAAATATAGAATAATTGAATCATTTGAGTTGGAAGGGACCTTTATAGGCCATGTAGTCCAACTCCCCTGCAATGAACAGGGATACCTACAGCTAGATCAGGTTTCTCAGAGCCCCGTCCAGCCTGAACTTGAATGTCTCCAGTCACTTAGGTGCAAGTGGTTTCGGGGGAATATGTTATTTAAAACTTTCTATGTGGCTGGTTCTGGGCACTTGACTCAAGTCTTCACTCTTTCTCCCCTAGAGCCTAGGTTGGGCTGTGCTCCGTGTTTCATGACACATGAGCTCCTGGCTTAATTACCACAGTACCACAGATCAAGAGCAAGCAAGCCATGATCTTGTTTCTTGGAAAGAGAGCCCCGTCTGCCTGTCTGTCTGTCTGTCAAGTGTGTGAACTCCTGCTGTTCCCCAGGGTGCAGGCAAAAAGCAAGCTTCCCTGCGTCTGCCATTTCCTAGCCAACACTCGCACAATGGAGAGCATGCAAACAGTTGGCTGGGCTGATTGTTACAGTGACTGAAGCAAATCAAGGGCAGCTTTGCCGCAAACAATGAATTCTGCACTCTGTATGCAAATTCCTCCCTGCTTTCACTTCTGTTTCTCATCTGTGCCAGCATGGTCTTAGCGAATCTCCTACGAACTGCAAAACAAGATACGAAACCTTGCAGATCACTGGTCTTTTGTTATAAGCTTTCAGTTTCACTTACTTTGCACAAAACGTGCCTGGAAGCAGAACCCAGGCTGCACAGCTGGGCTCCTTCAGGCAGCTCCTGTCTTCTCTACCCCATGTTTTTTTAACAGTGGGCTTTGTCTTCTGACTTGCAATGTTATTAAATAAAGTGATAGAAAATGAGGCAAAGAAAGAGTGTCTGCACTTTTGTATCCTATGGTCCTTCATCTTTTCTATTCAACAGAGTGCAGGGTGGCTATTACGAGGTTGATCCGAAAGTAATGCCTCCTATTTTATTCTGCTGGCCCACAGCGTCAGAGGTGAATGTTGGTGGGATGGCAGTAGAGACTGAACTTTCTCACCAATATTCTGTACATTTTGTTGCTGTGTGACAGATGGCAGCAGAGAGACAGTCTGACAAAATGGTGTTTGACATGGGAGTGCAGATAAAGCAAAGGTGTGGAATTTAACTCCTCCATGCAGAAAGAATGGCACCCACTAACATTCATCAATGCTTGCTGAACATTTATGGAGACCAAACAGTGGATGCGAGCACAGTGAGGCAGTGGTGGTGCCTTTCAGCAGTGGTAGTTCCTTTCAGCAGTGGTGACAGTGACAGTGGGGCACCTCCGCTGGTGCAGATTGTTATAAGCCTTGTTCATTGCTGGTGAAAATACACAGCTAATGGTGGTGACTATGTTGAAAAATAGTGTTTTGTAGCTGAGAATTTGCTCTACCAAATAGTGCTATTGTTCTCTTTGTATCTGTTGTACTTTTCATGGGAATAAATAGGAAGTATTACTTTTGGAGCGACCTACATATATTTACTTAGTTCATTATAGTTCTTATATATATGCCTTATGTAATATCGGAAATAGCATTACTTGCTTGCAGAAGCAACCTTGGGTGCCAGTGCTGTGGTTTCAGCAGCTGCCCTGCACTTTGCTAGGTGTGAATGGCCACATGCCAGCTGTTGAGTTGAAGCATGTGCTCCTGCTGCCGATGCGAAGCTTGAGAAGTTCAAGAGGCCAGTTCCCTGGCTTTCAATGTTGCACTAAGCTGCACTTTATGCAAGCTATTATGTTTTGTGCTGCAGGAAACGTTTGTCCTTTATGCTCTCTTGTGCAGAAATAGGGTCATACAGTTACTTCAGATATAAATATTTCTGTTGAGGCAGAAGATGCATTTCCATTCAGCACACTTGTATGTGCAGTTTGAATTGTGATGATTAGTATTCATTACCAATAATCATTCAACAGTTACTCTCCATTATCAGTTTCAATTATAAGGAAATGTTATTTTGTTTCTAGAGGCTTCAGTTCTGATTATTTTTTTTGTACAAATGAAAGACAACTCAGAATTGTCTTCAAGCAATACTGCACATGCTAGCAAGTATGGTTGTCCTGCATTTGCTGCATCTCTCAGATTTGGCTGATAATCGTCTATTTGCAGATATGCTGTATTGAATATTACAAAACATGACATGAATCTAAGAATGCTGAGAAAAGAGGAGGGAGAGGACTTCATCACAGAATAATCATTGCTTTCTTTTTCTGGTTGCTGATGGACAAACTGTTCATCTTCATGCTACTTGAATTCCCACACTGAGGTCCCATCCAGACAACCTATTTCTTCTCTAATTATCTGGAGATGGTATAATAGGACTGGGAAGCTAAATTATCTGGTTTAAAATTATGGATTTAAAGGAAAGCTCTTTGGGTCAACCTGCAAGATGCTAAAAAACAGTCCTTCAAGTGCTCTCTTTCTTCATTTGTAAGACTTGTGTGAATGGACCAGAAGCATGGCCAAAGTAGCAACATTAACAGGTTAGAGAATTTGAACTGTGAGTCAGTGTTGTTAATTGTAGAGAAAATAGGATGACAGTGGGCAAAAAGCCCATCTAGTATGGACTGTGGAAAGATAGCAAAAGACAGAATCGTCTAGATTGAAATTGGAAGCCAGAATCCAGAGGTCAGTGAGAAACCCATATGGGTTAATCTTGATGTAGCTGTGATCTATGGCCATGGAGAGGTCAGTGAGGCTAAGCTGAAAGCAATCCTAGACTGAGGAGAGAGATTTTGGGGACTGCATAGAACTTTGGATGGAGAGAACAGTCAAGGAGGTGTTTGCATGAAGGCATTGTGTTATCTATTTTTTTATTTATTTAATATATTTGAGCACAATAAGCAAAACTAAGTCAACTAAGAGGTTTCATTTTGCTTTTTGCTTGCAGGAAGGTCCCTCCTTACAAGGATATACCCAAAGACTCACATCTAGCAAACCACTACCAGACCTCAAATAAACCCTTGTTGCTTTTTCTGAGCATAAGCTTCCATTTCTTTTTGTGGAAAACTGCACAGCTTCAGTTGTACAACAACATCGTCATCTTTCACCTTCAGTGAAAGGTTTGATGAAGATGTTTTATACATATGGCTTGGGCAAAACCATCTGTTCAGTGATAAGAAATATCCTCCCTAATGCTACTGCGTAACTTGAATATTCAAACAGTACTGAGGCCCATCTTGAAGAACCTCTGAGCTAATCCTCTTGAAAGATGCTTTGCTTGGTAGTGGAAGTGTCCCATTTTTTAGAAAATTCTGGGTATAAGAAATCTGTTGGCTGTTGCTCCATGTCTACATTATCATTTATGTATGAGGAAGTAAGTGACCACTTAGCATGTAAAACTCAGTTTCACAAAAAAATTACTTAGCGCCCGTAAAACTTGGCTTTATAAAAAAAAGTTACTTAGCACTTAGAACAGAGTTTTAGACTTTATTTAATATTAAAAAAGAGAAAAAACAAATAACAGAAGGAAGCAAATCAAATGCTTTAGTTAGGCCCTTCCTGATGGCATTCTGCTCTCCTTTCCTTTCGCTCTTTTTTGCCTTCAGTCCAGACATTTGATCTTTATAAAATATACTTTCCAACAAAAGAAAATATTGTACATTCTTACCCACAAAGCATCCAGACTGTTCATTACTTAATCAGTTATGAAAGTAAAGTCTTGTAAGAAGTTAGATTGTTTATAGAAGCTGTATTTAGCTTATGATCAGGCATTGTTCTCCCAAAACTTTTTGTAAAAGACCAAGAAAGGGTCTTGTGCTGTGAAATTTTTATGCACAAATAGCAATTTCAGTGTAAATAAGGATTATTTCCAAAGGGATTATGATGAGCATGCTGCAATATGTACTTGAAAAAAGATGGAGAACCTTGCATTTGAATTCTTTTCTAGGAAACATTTTCAAAATAAATCAGTTCATTAACCAGTGTCCCTTGACTGTGGTTTATGGTGATACTGACACAAGAGCGCAGACAGAAGAGAGGGTATGCAGAGCATACAAATAGATAAATGACTGTTACCTGGAGGAAGCAGTTTGGCAACAACTGAAGTTCAGATTTTTCTATCAAGTCAGCACTTTAGTACTGCAATTCAAGTTGTGACCTCCTGTCACATACCTGAGCTGGAGCCAACACCAATTGGCTGCAAAAGTGTAGAGAACATTTCTCTTATAATCCATCCTGCAGTATTTCTTGGGATGGAATTTTGACATATGTCAGGCATAATTTCCTTTTTTTGAAAGAGACAGAATTTCATTTGATTTCACTCCCAGCCCCTGGGTTTTTAGAAATAGGTGTTTTACTACTTAGACAAATGTTAAAGGGTTTTGACTCCAATGGCCTTTTTTGTGAGTGTGTGTGTGTGTCTGGTTCTTCAGAAGCAAATATATTTTGCTGTAGAATGTTCTTCACTTTTTAGGGATTGGTTGTGGGCAACGTCATCTTTGTAAGTGAAATTTCTTTGCTTTTCTTCAGCTTGTGTTCAAAGGTACATTTTAGGACAGAAGAATGTTACATCTCAATAGAATTATGCATCAGAGTTGTCAGTATTTCAAACATTTCTTAATCTGTTTCTTACTGCAGAGCAGTAAGAAATGAAATCTGAAATCTCTATTTAAAGTTAAAAGGGTAAAAAATTGGATAAATATAACCATTCAATACAGTTAAAATATTACTGATGCCTGAATATTTAGATACTAAACAAACAAATCTGCCACTAAATTGCAGCTAACTTGAACCATAAGTACGTCTAAAACCAATTAAATAGATTTCTTTATTTCTTTCCTAAGCACATCATTTTTCACTCTTACCCCTAATTCCAAGTCTTTTCGGGGCCTGTTAGATAAAGACGATAGCTTTTCTCAACATGTTGTACAGACTTATTTACTTTCAAAGCAAAGTTCTTGCTGGCATTTATTTTGAGCAGTGAATGGCAAAACCTGTTGTACTAAAACCTGGGGTACTAATAATCCCATAAGATTAGACTTCTATGACATTCATAGGTATATTAATAGCAGAGCTGAATACTGAATATTATGGAGTTAAAAATTAAGGTTTTTTTTTATTGCGTGCAAAATGTAAGATTTTCTGTACTAAGCATAGATTCTCAGTTGTTATATCAATGTATTTTTACTGGTTTAAGTACAAGATGAGAATCTAGACAGTGAAAAGTTCATAAATATTAATCTTGTTAGGTGTGCAACTTAGTTTTAACTGGATGATAAATCACAGGGCTTCTTCTCCTTCATGAGAAGACTGTGTAAGAATTTGAAGAATATGTGCTGCTTGAGTACAAAAGTGCACGTTGAAATGAGCTTTAGCAAAAATTTCTGAATGCAGCTCCTCAACTCCTTTTTTTCACAGATTTGTGCTAATAAATTTAGGAGGGCTTGAAGGTATTAGATAACTACAATCGTATAAGAGCAGAGAATAGAAATTCATTTAAAAATTTGCATGAATATTTTTCCAAAAATATTAAACATTCTTTCAGTTTTGATGAACAGTCTATGTACAATTTTACATATGTAATATTTGTTATACATGAGCTTTCAGTAGTTTTGGATTGATTAACCATCTTTTATAAGAAGATTTTGACTTAAGCACTTTAACTAATCTTAGATAAATTAATAGAAAACTAGAAGCAATCACTGAAATCTTCCGTGTGGACCTCCATAGCACTGATCAGAGTATCATATTGTTGCTTAAATAAAAATATGTTTTTAAAAGGAAAGAACTCTATTTTGGTTTACAAATGATCAAAAAGAAAGAGACTTCATCTCAACTTTTGCCATTTGCTTCAATTGTTCTTTCAGTTGTTTTTAGAAAATGACACTTTTTCTATTTCTTGTTATTTACTATATGGATAGAAAATAATGTCTCATTTTTCACTTGTCATGGGCAAAATTCAACCCAAGATAAGACAAGGAATTTGAGATTTCAGATTCAGATAGAATAAACGTCCAAAAGTTCACATTCGTGTCTGAATTATCCTTCCATAATTTAGAGAGGTCAAAGAATTTCATAGCACTGAGTACTGTTTTGATAATGGAATTCTATTGACTATCCATGGGAGAGACGAAAGAGGTACTAGTTTGTCTATTTGGTACTCAGTTGGAATCAAGGATTTTTTATTTTTTTTTCCAAAGGAGAAAATAAAAAATATATTGGAATCTTGCCTTTAGTAGAAATGTGATCAGAAACAGCCTTGATGAGTACAGTAGAAGCCTAGATAGAAAGACACACAGTCTATTTAGATGAAGCAGTAGCACAAGCACCCCCAAACAGGCTTCCCAGGGAACTGGTCATGGCACCAAGCTGGCTAGAATTCAAGACACATTTGGACAATGCTCTCAGACATGGAGGTTAATTTTGAAGTACTTCTGTGTGGAGCCAGGAGTTGGACTCGATGATCCCAGTGGGTTCCTTCCAACTTTCGATATTCTGTGGTTCTATGAGCAGAACAAACTGTTCGGGGACTGCAGAATCACTGGGGAAATGAACTAGGATTATCTCATTTGCCTTTTATACTGTAAGGATATATTTCTTCCCTGAAATATGAATACAGAGCCTATTGATAAAGCGACAGGGATTTTCAACTTGCTTACTAGTAACAAGAGCTTCTAAATCTCGATAATACTTTCACTGTATTTCACTGTTTAAAGAAGCCTAACTGTGTGTCAGGAGTCTATGGTGCTTTAGAAGAACCTCATAGAGTATCTAAACAGACTCAGGCTTGAACATTCTCCCGCAGCTACTTAGTTGTCAGCCCGCTCCTTTGCATATGGTTTTGGCCATGTTGTAATCCTTGGTACATTGGCTGAGACCTCTCCAAGAGATGGCACAAGTCTGGGATGATTCATAGTGATGGTATAGTGAGGTAAGACCACCCTGAGGGACGAAGGGAGAAGGTTTAAGTGGGGGTCTTGCTATGCGCTTCAGCCTGAGGATTGACTTTGCCACTAGACCATTTTATTTTATTACATAGAAGTAGCCTTTACAAATGCAAGGAGACAGACTGCCCTATAAAGGCTGTAGTCTAAAAGTAAGGAGAGAGACATCAGGTAGGCACAGAGATGGATGCAAGATAACAATGAAGGAGAAACAGTGGTAGACAACGATCTCAGTACATTGGCTCGTTTCCATTGGAAACATTGTTAAGAACAATGATTTTTGGTATGTCTATATGTTACAGATATCATCTTCAAACATACTGCAAATGCAAGAACATCTCTGGGTCACTGAAATCCAAATAATAAGTGCTTTCACTTCTTGGTAACAGCTGCATACTAGACCACACAATCATGTGGTATAATCATCTGGTATATCAATTTTTGCTGATGACTGCTTCTCAGGAGGAACCAGACAGCAAGAGCAATCTCTACTACATGTCTGCACAGTCTGTAGTCATGGCTCTGCTCACACCTAAGTGACTCACTGTCTGAATGTAACTCAGATTCTTGTTCCTATTTTATTTTCGTGAGTTGAAGGGAAATGGCATTTGCCTGCTATTTAGTCAGTGGATTGAAAGATAAGATGCTTTTTTACAACACAAATTTGGTCACACAAATGTGGGCAAATGCTATCCTACCATTTCTTAGCAGGACTGATAATGACAAAGGAGAAGAGGAATTCCACTGTTCACAAAGTGAGGCAGACTGCAGATCTTTTATGTGAAAAACAGGATGAGCAATCCCTCCTTGGCATCTCCCATAGATAAACCAATCTTGTAGTGACCTTCCTCACGAGTATGCCTTAGGGAGAAACTAAGGATAAACTAATTCATCTACTATGAAAGATTTCATAGAACTTATATGAATTCAGTTTCAGTGAAGAGCAGTTAAACTCTTCAAGGGGAAAAAGAGTGGTGATTTCTATTCCAGATATATTTTGCCTTTACTCATGGAGAAATTGTCTGCTCTAGAGACTATTTTATCAGCCTGCATATTAGAATTAATAATTAAAGCACTAATATATTTTTAACGATAACATTGCAAATGCAACCATAATGCAGTTGCACAGAGTCTACTTAGCATGTCTACTGCAAAAAGGGACCTATGAAATTTTCATGAATGTTTTCTATTGCAGATAGACATTATCATTCAGTGCTTAATGCTGCTTAATAATAATATTACAGTTTTCTAAGCAGGCAGACTGCTGACAAACAGATATGGTGTCAGCCATCCCACCAAAAATAAGTCTTCTGATAGTTACAAGATTATGTTTTATATAACATGCACATGCACACATGTAGACACATTCACTGATGCGCTCACTCATCTCTCTCAATATATATTTACAGACATTCACAGGGAGTAAGTAGCAAAGCATGATGCTCATCTTTTAAATGCGTAATAAATTCAGCCTCATTGAGTTACCATTTTCCCTCCACAATTTCATGCATCTATCTATCTGAGTAGATGACAAAAATAAGATGGACAGTGAACAATGGAGCATTCTGATATTTTAATCATTGTTTTTAGCCACATTTCATCTAGAAGAGGAGTTGCAGCTGGAAAGAATGGGAGGCAGTGAGCAAAGAAGAAATGCCTCTGACATTACATGTGCCACTCCTTATCAGCATATTTTCTTTTAAGCAGATACCATGTACCTTTTTTAACACTTTTTATACCGTCTTTCATAGAAATATGCTGGAAATGAGGGAATAATTTACAGGAAAATATACATAATCTTAGAGTGAGATTTTGCTTTTTCTCATTTTTCAATGTGTTGACTGTGTTTGTTCATGATTGTATATATCACACGAGATTGCTCCTGCTTCCTGTCTGGAAGAATATAACTTTCCAATAAGGAAGGAGGTAAGAGGAAATCACTGAGACTTCAACTTTATGGAGGATTAGTCAGGAGATGATTAGCCAGTAAGACCAAAACCTAAGTAATCTGAGATCATTTTTTTCAGAAGAGATTTACTACCCACATGAAATCATTCTTAGGTATTCGTGCTGTTATGACACTAAGCGGCTTGAATGGGAAATTTCAGCAAGTTCTCTCATCAGATAAGTATTTAAAGACCAGCTGTACAAAGGACACAATTAGATTCCTATCTAATTCAGTGTGCCAAGGCCCTGTCCAGAAATGATTTTGTCAAGCCTTATCTTAAGACAGTCACATTCCTGACCAGTGACAGAAGGAGCAGTTTCTCCCGAAGCACTACTTTGTTGCTTACATATTTTGATTTGAGTAAATGGGGAAGAGGCAAAAACAGCTTGTGTGTTTATTTTGCCAGAAGTTCTTACATAATTGCTCACACCCATCTATTTTCCAACAACCAAATGAGGCATTTGAGGCATCTGTGCGGGAGAGCTCATGGAGTATCCATTGGCATTTAATGCACCACAGAGCCACAGTTTGCAGAGACTTTCTCTCTGACCCGTTTAGAAGTGGCTGCAGAATCAAGTCATTCCTCTGCATTTCAACCAGAAAAAATTATTTCCCTGTACAAGAGCAGAACACAGTTTCTTTTTTTTTTTCATAATGAATTTCCCAGGAAGTATTTGTTCTTCATCATTATCGTTCTTCAAAACTTATTTTTGTGCTTATCTCTATTGTTTTTCCAGACAAAAGATCACCTGACTTATGATCAACTAATTTTATAAGCTTTTGTTATGATGGAAGACAAAATTATTTTGAAATTTTCAGTGAAATGTGTGAATGTCCTGAAGGAATTTACATTTTATGGCTCTGTTTACCTGAAGATTACAAAATGATGTTAATTAGTACAATGTGGATCATTGATAGTAATGTTCATTTTTTCCCCTTTTAATTTAGTCTGAATTCATCCCACTGCATTGTATCTGTGCAAAGTTCCGTATTTGCTTAATATTCTTTACCTCTTTAGAATTAATTTTTTTTGTTGAACCTTATTTTAATGTATATATTTACATCACAGTACGACCTCACTGTTGTGAGAAGGCATTATGTTCCTATCACCAATTAATATCTTGTCTTGTTTTCATCCATGTGCTAAGATGAAATATTATTTGCTATTTAAAGAAAACAACATGTGATCTATATAACAAGAAAATTCAAGTTTATCATATTAAATAAGTAGGGGTTACAATATTTTTGAACTACTGTAATGATGTCCTATTTCTCCTGCAGAATAAATACATAAATACATAAATAATTAGAATCACGGAGTCATAGAATCATAGAATGGTTCAGGTTGGAAGGGACCTTAGAGATCATCTTGTTCCAACCCCCCTGCCATGGGCAAGGACACCTCCCACTAGACCAGGTTGCCCAAAGCCCCATCCAGCCTGGCCTTGAATACTTCCAGGGAGGGGGCATCCACAACTTCTCTGGGCAACCTGTTCCAGTGTCTCACCACCCTCACAGGGAAGAATTTCCTCCTTATATCTAGTCTAAATCTACCCTCTTCCAGTTTATAGTCATTACCCCTTGTCCTGTCATTATCTATCCTTGCAAAAAGTCCCTCCCCAGCTTTCCTGTAGGCCCCCTTCAGGTACTGCAAGGCTGCTATCAGGTCCCCCCGCAGCCTTCTCTTCTCCAGGCTGAAGAGTCCTAACTCTCTCAGCCTGTCCTTGTAGGGGAGGTGCTCCAGCCCTCTGATCATCTTTGTGGCCCTCCTCTGGACCCGCTCCAACAGCTCCACATCCTTCTTGTGTTGGGGGCCCCAGAACTGGACACAAGACTCCAGGTGAGGTCTCACGAGAGCAGAGTAGAGGGGCAGAATCACCTCCCTCGACCGGCTGGCCACACTTCTCTTGATGCAGCCCAGGATCCGGTTCGCTTATTGGGCTGTAAGCGCACACTGCCGGCTCATGTTGAGTTTCTCAAGACACACCCCCAAATCCTTCTCCTCTGGACTACTCTCAAGCCATTCTCCATCCAGCCTGTATGTGTGCCTGGGATTGCCCCAACCCAGGTGCAGTGCAAATACACTGATATGAGTCAGGGTAGAATAATTTAGAATATCTACTACCAGACAAGGTTTGAAAATAATATCTCATTGATCAGAACAGTGTGCAATTACAACTCAAACATCTCTGAACATTAGTGCTATTAACATTCATGGATCTAATTCATCTCAGTAAAAAACACTAGTTGAAATTGCTTTTTCAAATACATTTTTTGGGACTGTATAATGAAATTAGGTAAAGCACAGCAGGACTTCCTTTCCAGTTAGCATATGTGTTCTACACCAAGAATTAAGTTCCCTGCATCGTCACCAAATACTTGGATTTGGAGTCATTATTGACCATGAAAAACTTTAAATAATTTAATGGACATACTAATAGCTGCCTTGGGTTTGTTAGACTTACCTCCCTCTAGCAATCCACACAAAATTGGCTCTTTCACAGCACTGTTACTCCTTCCCAACTAAATGTGACATTATACTGCTTTGTAGCCGTTGGAAGTGTGTATCTTTGTCCCAGGCATGTAGGCTTGCACTATGGTATGTCTCCACTATGTGTGACTTGCCATGCAGGGTGGGCCTTCTACAGTGGGATATATTCTGAACATGGGAGGAAGAAGGGAGACTGAGCTCAGCTGTCTGTTCCTCTTTTGTTGCCAGTAGGACCTTAGTCTATGTTCTCAAAAAATGTATATAAAATCACTATAAAATATCCGATGTTCTAAAGAAACTATGGAAGAAGAAGGACATCAGATAAATTAGAAAAATGAACATAAGTGGGGAAGGTGTTTATACATTCGCATATTTTACAGTCGTAGAACTAAGGAAAATAAAAACAAATATTTTCAACTTTACTCTAAAAAATCCAGAACTAAAATCTCATCTGATTCTTTATGAGGGATGAACTGCCTAAAATTCCTTATGAAATATAATACAGCATAAAAATTGTAAACACTGTACTAGATGCAGAAGAATGGAGTTGTTCTCACTGAGCTATGCATTATCAAATGATAAATACATGGCAGTTTATCTGCAGGAGTAAAATATTAGATATTAGTAAAATATTCATTATCTGCAGAATTTTTCAGCAGCCTTCAGTGAAATACAAAATACCTAGAAAGCCTTTATATCTATTCATCACTGTAATCCCGAAATGTCCCCTTGTTAAAAATTAGCTAATTATCCTATGTTCCATGATCATCTCCATGTATCTGAAAAGTCTTTGGTAATGGGAACCTCTAATGGAGAGTTAAGAGTGCTGTGTTCATTTGATTTTTGTCCTGCCTACCACCATGGAGTTTAGCCTAGCCAATAGTAAAGTAATTGATTTTACATTACTTTCCAGTGCCTTAAGAAGCAGTAATTAATCTCCTTACAGTTTTGTTAAATGCAAATCACATAAAGCTGTCTAATATGCTTATGAGACCAAAACATCATGCCAGTGGCTTAGGATCTGAATCATGCTGCTAAATGTATCCTTTCCTTTAGCTGTTACTGGTGAGGTTAGAGTTGGGAGTGAAGAGATGATGAAAACTGAATTCTGTGGTTTTATGATCATATCTACCACAAATGAAAGCACAACAGAGAAACATTTTAATTTTGGTTGGTGCTCAAGACCTTGTATGTAATATGGGATGGTGAGTTAAAACTAATGGGGATTTATTCTTAGCTAGTGCCAATTTGGCAGCAGATTTAAAGAGTTTACACTGAAAGAGTCTTTCAACTGCTGATGTTGAAAGAAGTGACTCTTCAGACGTCTCTGAATAGATAGAAGCCAATTGGCTCAAACTTGGAGATGAAAAGAAAGAAGGCGTTACTATAAATATAACCTCTCTTACTTGCTAACTTTCAAGACCGCAACAGGAAAAAAATAAAAAAATGCTTGCTGACCTAATCTGATGACCTAATCTGACTAGATAATGCAGCATTTCATCTAAGGCAAAAGAAATTCTTAGCCATAGGAATATGTTATATAGTTGTTAGCTACAGAAAACTTTTTTATCAGAGTATGCATATTGAACATAAAATTAACATGTATATATTTTTAAATTCTAAGCTTTCTAGCAGAGAACATTTAAATAGCATCACTAACAAAATAAAGGGAAGGATCTGACAGGAACACGGTGCAGTCACAATGTTGAATATAGATTTGGCTCCTTCAAGTGTGGATTAATGTGAGCTTGAAATGAAATAAACAGAACAGCTTCAGATGTTTAGAACTGAAAGGAAGTCATCCATCACAGTGGAGGAATGTTTGATCTGACATACAGTAGTTTAGCTCGCAAACTTCATTGCTAAAAACATTTATCTCTGCGTTCACTGCAAATGCTAATAATAGAAGGCTTGTCCCAAAGAAATTCAATATGCTCAATAATTGTGAGCATCAGTCTTATGAAATGTGTAAAAAATAGACACAGTAGAGGGTTAGATGTGTTCTGTTTCTGTATGTGCTTGATGAGAATGAAAAAAATTCCATAACAACACTTACTTAAAATGCCTCAGCCACTCAACAAGTTTTCATATAATGCACTGTTCTTAGAAATCATGTTTAAATGCTTCCTTTTTAACTGTATTTGATTGGCTGTTGACTGTAAATGGGAGCTTTTGTCTTTCCTTTATCTTGCTGTAGTCACTCCAATCTTATAACACTTGCTACGTATTATGGTTTCCACATACGGATGTACTAAGAAATAGAGTCTTCTGAACAATTTATTTTGAAAAAGATATTAATTGAATGACAGTTCAGAAGCAACCCAAGATGACTGGTTATGTTCAGACTACTGATCTACTAAATTATGTTTCAATGTATAGTTAAAATGTCATTGTTAAATAGTCCTAAATAACAGGTCTAATCCTTCTGCAAGCTTGTTTTTTTTTCCACTTCCTTATCTGCCATTTTTATGCATAATGTGTGAACAGTCTATTCACCTTTCAGGCAACATAGAAAAAGTTCGTTAGATACTCTCAAGGTAACAATAGCGTAGAATGAAAACTGCCATATTCTCAGAGAACTCAGTCATCATTTCTGTGATACTTCAAGGTGAATTCTTTCTCCTTAAAGATTACACTTTGACAGTTCTGCACCTTGATTTCTAACACACCTGTAAAAGGTAATGACTTTACAAAACACAGAATTGTAATAGAAATATATATTAATTCTTGTATAACATGCGCTCAAATTTGGATTCAGTGTTCTTGAGAGGCAGAAGAATAGAAATTTGTCATTTTGTATACAGGAAAAATCAATAGAGTGAATTGCCAGATAAAGATGTAGAAGCAAACAAAATAGCTAGGTCTACTAGCCCCATAGTACTGCATGCGAGAGTACATTGACAAAGAAGGATGGTCTCATATAATATTGGGTTGAAATAAGATGCTTTAACACCTTTTCATAGATTTTCTTCATATTCAGATTAGAGGCAGTCATCATAAATAAACTTATCATTTTAATTTTAATTGTTGCATGACAAAACATTTGTTAAAAATATTAGTATTTCCCCAAAGTGTTTTTTTTTTTTTTTTTTCCCCCCGGCTAAACATCAGATTTCAAAACATCGGCTGGAGGATCATCTATATTGTGGAGTTAAATTTCTCAGGGTACAACACAGAACTTTTCACTTTATCAAACTTTTCTTGTTTTGATCTCTCCAGGCTTCATGGAAACAAAGCATTAGAAATAAGCTTTGAACCCTTTGATTTTCATTAATTGTTGTACTAACTCTACATATTCATACTAGACATAAAATTCCCTGGGACAACAGCCACAAATGTAAAGAGATATGATTTATTATGTGTATGCATTGTATATGATAACTATATTATTTAGCTAGATATCAAAAGGAACTGATCAGAATAAAAACCTGTACAGAGGAGACAGACCACATGTATTAAAAAAGTATGTGGTCAATAAGTAGCCATATAAATACCTTGTTCAGAAGACATTTGAAAACACTAAGTTCTTGTAGCTGCTGCTTTTTCCAGAAACTCCTCCCTTTTTATCATTCCATTTTATGTATCTTTGTACGGTCACTAATTAGCTCATTTACTATTTGTCTCTACCTTTGCTTGGTGGCTTTTTGAAATCCTTTACTTTACGGAATCATAGAAGAGAACCACTGGAAAACCCAGAGAACTGCTTCTAGTCAGGACAACTCTTTCAAGCAGCTGTCACCACTGTGCGCAAGAACATTACCGCCTTAAAACTTGTCAGTTTAATTTTGCACTCATCTTCTTCACTTACCATCTTATGAAAGTCCCATTACCTTTTCCACTGTCATAGGTCAGGTTCTAAATCAACACACCAAAAGAGATATATTTCAGGCTCCAGAAGGTAAAATGCCCAAGGGGTTTTAATTTAAAATTCCATCCATTGGTGTAATAATATCATCACACCACGGAGAGGCAATTTTAATGCAGTCTTGAGTTAACTCATGGCAGTGTCGATCAACTGAAAAAACATTTATAACCAGATAGGAATGGAATGAGGACAGTGTTGGCTAAAAGAGTTCAGATATATACACAACTCTCACTGGTGCATGGTGTGCATGGTCAGATGCTTCTAACAACACTTTCTGGAAAACCACAAAGTTAACTACAAATATCACTAATTGTGCCTTGGTACTGCTTAGGATGGAAAAGTGGATTTTATAAACACTGTTGTACTACTGTTGGAGGGTTTTCACTGAAGTTTATGACAAATTTAAAAAACCTGGAAATCTTGATATACGCCTGCTACTGTAGCAAGTATGCCTTGTTATTCAAGTTGGCCTTCCTATAATAAGCCTTCCATAAAAACTCACACTGATAAAGCAGTACTTTAAAAGGATCAAGGTGCTTTCAATGAAACATCCTCAAGCTGCACAAACTACGGGCAGATGCTGTGTCAGTAAGCAGAGAGCTGGAAAGAAACAGCTTTGAAGGATTTTTCTCTTTCTACAAACTCCAACTTATATCATGTAGGCATACCAACAAATTTGGAGCTATCTCAGAGCAGGTCTTAATATAACTCTAATAAGTGCAGTGAGGTCACCTGTGTGAGTGGTAATAGCTTGATCCAAATGTTTGAAGGTTTCCTATGCTTTCCAAATTAGCACAAAAGAGAGAAGGATTTCAAAGACATCTTGATGTAGAGCAGACAACATTTGAGAAGAGCTCCTTCCACAGACAGCACAACTGTCAGAACATGGCTGCTAGTGTAGGGTGAAGTGATGTGCACTGTTGTCCCGGTTTGACCTAGCAGACAGCTAAGTCCCCCACAGTTGTTCGCTCACCCTCCCCCCTCCCAAGTGGGATGGGGGAGAGAATTAAGGAATAAATACGGTAGAACTCGTGGGTTGAGATAAAAGCTATTTACTAAGACAGCAGAGAGAATAAAAGAAATACCAGTACATATATATATATAAGATAAGAAACAAGAAATAATACCCAAAGCAAGGGACCAACAACCGATACCCAACCGGCCAGCAGCCCCTCCCTCCGAGCAAGAGAGCGATTTCCCTTCCGTAAAAATCACATGATGTGATGTGGTATGGAATAGCTCTTTGGTCAGTTTGGGTTAGCTGCCCTAGTCCTGTCCCCTCCCAATTCACAGCTCCTTATGCCTTCTAACTGCTTCACTGAGGAACAAAATGTGTCCTTGGCTGTGTTCAACACTGCCAGGTGTTACCAGTTGTTTCTCTTCTGGGAACAAAAACACAGCTTCATACCAGACACTGTGAGAGAAGTAACTTCTGTTAGAAACTAAGACAACTGTCTTTTGGGTTAGGAAAAAGGTGATCCTTCTGGATTTTCTGGAACCCAGACAAACCATCATCTCTGAGCACTACATCACAATGCTGACTAAGCTGAAGCCTCAAGCTTCCAGAGTCAGGCCAGAGAAGAAAATAACCTTTCTTTTGCAACACAAGCACCATACCAATTTGAAGGCCATGGAGCACATTGGTTAGACTGTCTTACCTCATCCATTGTAAAGTCCGGATTTGCTGTCTTCTGACTTTCATCTATTCGGGCCAATTAAAAATGGACTGCATGGACAACATTTTCCTGGCAATGACATTGTTATAGCAGCTGTGAAGCAGTGGGTCACCTCCTCTGGAGCAGGTTTTTGTGAGTGCAGTATGAGGCCTTGTTCATCGCTGATGAAAATGCACAGCTAATGGTGGTGACTGTTGAAAAATAGTGTTTTATAGCTGAGAATTTGCTCGATTAAATTGTTACTGCACTCTTTATATCTTTTGTAGTTTCCTTGGAAAAAAAAAGGTGGCATTATTTTTGGAATGACCTACATAAATAGAAGCAGTTGAATTGAAGCAAAAGAAAAGAAAAGAGTTTGCAAAGAATGGAAGTTTTAGAGACAAAGTCAGTATGGGTACTGGCTTCCTATACAGCTTAAATACACTCAGTTAAAACACTCCTTTTTTTTCTGTTCTAGATTTGCAGATTTTTTCTTGCAGCTTAGATTCTATTTTCTTATTTAATAAGAGGATACTTTTGAAAATCTGGTCCGATTCTTTCACATTTGACTTATTTTCAATGTCCACACATTCGTTGTAAAATAGGTGAGATCACATCCAGATTGAAAGACATCAATTTTTTCTATGTTTGCATAGTGAAAAGAAGAGCACTGAGTCTCTTTGAGGAGAGACTGTAACCAAGACTGTTACTGTATGAAAACATCTTAAAAGAAGCCCCTATCTACTGGAGCAGAAATCCACTGCATAAGCAGATCTATAAATTATAAAAGTAAAAAGTTGTTCTAAAGATAACTTTGTCTCTAGATCAGGTAAGAATTTGTATTTAGAGTATGGTTCAAAAACTACTCCCATATAAAAAGTGCACTTATTGTATATTTAAATCTCAACTGATGGAAAAGGTTGTGTCAGCCTTTGTTAGAAAGGAAGTCTCTTTTGTTCAAATTACATTACTACCACATTGTAAATTGCTAAGATTGTCTCTGATATTGAAAGCCTAGTGCCATCTACAATTACAAGAAGAAAAAAATATTCCTTATTGAGAAATTACCTAATCAGGTGTGATGCCTCGTTGCCTGTCGTAAAACATGTTTTGCAAATTCAAACTCATTAATTTAATGACAGAAAGACTTGTCCAATTGCATCAAACATGCAGGCAAGTTCTGGAAAGAGAAATATATTTATGACATTTTCAGCAAAGATTATAAATAGCACAATTTTTCCCCTCAGTCTAATGTATAGACCACAGCCCACTCCATAAAAAAAAAGAAAAAAAAAAATTAAGATGTTTGTAGGAATGTTCTGCTATTTATTGAAATTCTTTAAAGTAAGGCATGTTAATAGCATGGAGGAAAGAAACATGATGAGGTTTTATTGGCTATGTCGTTGTCAGGCAAGATCATTTTGATGATTTTTCTGGCCTTACAAACATACATACCTATAGTTCATTCCCATGTATGTGCAGAACTTTAACTGGCTACGTTACTGAAGATGACTGAACTTAATTGATAGTCAATTTTAATTTTGAGGGAAAAGAAGACATAAATTGTCATTTTCTTAGTCATTCATACAAGATGAAAAGGCTTCCTTTTATCTTCTATTTTAGCCTTCTTTATAGCAACTTCACTGGCAAATGTAAAATATTTTTTCAGGCTTTTTTTTCGAGATTAATGCCTTATAAATTCACTAAAAATTGTATTAATACATATTAATGTCCATAATCACAGATTCTGTGTTATCAATCAATGCACAAATGTGAATGTGATATTTCCTTTTGATCCTAAAAGATTCAAGAACACGTCAGTGATCTGAGCATATATTCCATCTGACCTTCCAGCCTTCGAAAACTTTCTCTAGTATGTTTTTGCTCATCATTGTACTTTGTTTTGAGATTAAGGTTCCAAACTTTAAAAATTTAGCATACTGAAACAAAGGCATCAGAATCCACCCTTATGGTGAAATATTACAAAATCTTAGCTTCCAATGCTTATTTGAAAAATTGTGACATTCAATTTTTTTATTGCAGGTTCTTTTGTAGCCAGATAGTATTTCTTTTTTTAAAGAAGATATCATCATTGTTAAAAAGTGTTTTTATAATTAAAGTGTCATGAACACGTCTCAGTATTGTTTGTTACACATGGTTCCTACTGTCTACAATTACCTTATGTTCTACACATTCACATAAATGAGCACATATTTTAAAGTATTGTTTTCTTTTTGTGATAGAGTACGTAAATTACAATCTTATAACTTATATTGTACGTTTCCAGCTGATATTTTCACCTACAATTCACATTGGAAACTTGAAACTGAAGTAAAGAAACTATCCATCTTGAGTTACTATAGACATAAATCGGCTCTTATTTAATCTTCATTCAAATTTTAACAGATAAGCCTAACTAGGATTTGAACATGGGCACAAATCTGTACAAGACCCACATTTTCATGTTCTTCTTCCTCAAGACTCAGACGGTTCCGACTTTCAACTGTGTTCTATGACAACTTGCTGGTCCCTACTAGACTTGTAAGGGACCAAATGTTCTCAACAGAGTTTCTGCTTTCCTTTATACCTCTTCATCCGACTTTCTTATAATACACCATGTAAAGTCAATCCAGTACAAATCTTGTCCTTGTCTATCCATATTCTTGCCACATAATACTCTGTAAATATCTTTGATTTCAGTCTCAAAGCTTGTTGAAAGTTTAATACCAGCTCTCTATCTGTCTTTACACTGCAGTTTGGGCTGTTGCCCTCTGTCAGTGGCTGGTAAGGCAATTTGATTGTTAGACCAAGACTGGTCTATTTGTGCAATATTCTCATTTTGTTGGTCCCTTTGATACTGACATTTCAGACTGACATTATCTGGTAGTGTCTGTTTCCTGTGTGTTATTCTGCTGGAGTGGACTATCTGGAGCACACCCAAGAACAGTGATAAGATATCTGGAGCCCTGCTTTGTAAGGTAACATTTAGCTGACATGCTCTGCTGTGAAAATTGGATATTGTACACTGCAAGAAATGATTAAACATCAAAGTGCCTTGCCTTGAGTATCCCACAAGAAACAGGTTGACAGACTGGATGAGAGTGACAATTGAAAGGGAAACAGCAAACCAAATCAAAGAGCCAAGAGGTATTGTGTTCTAGTAGCTAGGTAGTATCTGCTCGAGATATACTTTGCATGAGGCAAAAATCTGCTTTTGATCTTTAGAGAAATAACAAAATAGTGCACAGGAAAGTGCAACAGGTGAAAGCAAAACTTTTTGCGGCGTTTGGTCCATGTGAGTCAACAGGAGGTCAAACTGAATGGCCTCAATTTGTAAGGAGTCTTTCTGACACATTGACTGAACAAAT
The DNA here is from genome assembly GCA_013396635.1 of Penelope pileata. Lineage (NCBI taxonomy): Eukaryota > Metazoa > Chordata > Aves > Galliformes > Cracidae > Penelope > Penelope pileata. The sequence continues at coordinate 906,660 of WBMW01000082.1, forward strand.
AAATTCAAAAAAACGTATGCATTTGTGGTCAAGTGCAGACAGGGGAGAAACATTAAGCATGGGGGGAGTCAAGAAGCTTCCGGAAAGCTGAGTGAGCCCATGCTTCCTCTTTCTATCCTGTTCCTCACATCTGGAAACCCCTCATCTCAGTCCCAAACCTTCCCATCTCAGTCAGTGTTCCACAGTCCCTCTTCCCTTCAGTGTGACCTCCCACCCTTAACACCAGTGTTTCACATGTAAGTATCCCTACTGTCTTCTAGAGTTCCCAGGAACTGGTAAATATCTGAGGAGGTTCCGATCTACTGCAAAAGAAAGTACAAATCTTGGGCCCAAGCCAGGGAAGACAGACAGAAAAGAGTTTCACAGGAAGAGCTATTGTTGTCGGGAGATGCCTCCTTTCCCTCTTTCCAGTCCTTCCCCCTGTATTTGGCAGCAGCATGAACAGAATTGCAAAGAGGAGGTGGGATTTGCTGATCATCTTGGAAAGGCACATTTTTCTTTCATCAAACATAGTCAGAACAGGCAGCTTGCCATTCCCTGTTGGCTGCAACTTTTTTTGCATCCTGCTTCATTCTGTCTGGGACTTCATAAAGTTGTGTATCTGCCTTCTGTTATTCACCATAGCCTGTGCATGTAATACTATTTCAAGTGTATTCCCTGGTGGGATCATGCCTCATCAGTGTCCTTGAACCCCCAGAGATGCATCACTCCCCTGTTATCAATGTTATTGGTATTGTAAGGACAGCTTCTGCAAAGTAAAAAGTACGCAGAATGCCAGGAAACCTTTGTATTTCCTGTGAACCAGCAGGAAAATGTCTATGCATACTAGCAGTGACAAGCCTGAATGAATTATTTGTGCATACATTTTGAGAGACTAATGATAGATTAACACTTGGCCGTGAAGGTGAAGGATATACTGGGAGTCAAAAGGTAAGATTTTCTTTACAGTAATTGTAATAAATTGTCAATGCTCCATGACTCCGTGATTACTTTTGGTGACCTTTGGAGAGGTCATGACTCTCCCACTGAAGAGATCCTGGCCTAGACCATGGCTTCACAGACTCAAGGGAATATTGTTACTAACTTTTCTTTGCATAGAGTTTTCCTTATGAGTTGTTACTTTTCTATCTTCAATTGACCCTATCTGATTTACTCTTAGTCTTCCAGTGACAACATGCTTCCGGGTTTTTGATGAGAGCTGGGCAAGGAATCACACCCTTCTTTATCCTTTCATTCCCTTTTGCTCCTTCAATCTGCCTGATCACAGTTAGTGTGATATAATAGAATTTGCTTGCATGACAACACCAGAAAAAACAAAGTATTCTGTGACATCTTAAATTTTTGACCAAAGAATGAGAATGGTATGATGAAGAGAAAGAGTTTGCTAGGTTTTCTCCAAGAGCTTGGACCCCCAAGTGTACTGAAAGAAGAACAGATAGTCTGCCCAACAGGCAGGTTGGGCAAAGAAGATTTCCATGATGGTGAAGGCTGGAAGCTGGTCACTTCTTGTACAAAGGAGATGGCTTGTGCTCCATCTGCATACTCACTACGATGAGCATTGGGAGCTCTCCACAGTGAATTTTCTGAGATGACTGAGCATAGGTGACATGATAGTGCAAGGAGGAAGTGGTGAGTGACAGCAGTGTCCTTGCTGCAAGGGACCGAGCCACCAGCTGCTGACCTGACCTATTCAGAGAGATTTGCTAATTGCTGGGGGTTGGCTCTGGGATGTGGGAAGACTGCCAGAGCTTGTCCAGATCTCAAACAACAGCAGATCCCTGCTGCTTTTTCGTGTATGCATCAATGACAATATCAGGGAAGACCTGGAATGTCTCAAGAATCACTACCTAGTTCCAAGGGCAACAGTGAAGGGCATGGGTGTCCAGGTGGTGTCTCCTCAAATCTGATGGTGAGGAAGAAAGATTTGAAGAGGAATGGATATATCCTGTGGGTCAAAAACTGGTTGTGCAGTTGGGGCTGGAAGATGGGTTTTGTTTTCTATGACCCCGGAACCTCTGCTGAGGCTAGGAAGAGAAAGGATACATCCAATCAAGAAGGGTAAAATCTTTTTTGCCAACAGCCTGGCCAAACTATGAAGACAAATTTAAACTAGGAACAATGAGGGAGAGACATGAAGAACTTTTATCAAGCTAGAAAGTGATAGACTGAGTTGGCGTATATGGTGTGCAAGTTGATATGGACAGGAAACTCTTCATAATCAAGTCCAGGAAAGGGCCACAGAGGTGATTTAGGGACTAGAATATCTGAAGAAAGGCTGAGAGAGCTAGGGTTGTTCATCTCAGAGAAAAGAAGCTCAGAAGGATGTTCAGTGTGTGTAAACGCCTGGTGTTGAGGGAGAGAAAAGGACGGAGCCAGCCTTCTCAGTGTCACCTAATGACAGGTCAAGAGGGAACAGGCACAGATTGAACTGATTTCATTATACCTCTGTTATGGATATCATAGAACCATAGAATCATAGAACGGTTCAGGTTGGAAGGGACCTTAGAGATCATCTTGTTCCAACCCCCCTGCCATGGGCAAGGACACCTCCCACTAGACCAGGTTGCCCAAAGCCCCATCCAGCCTGGCCTTGAATACTTCCAGGGAGGGGGCATCTACAGCTTCTCTGGGCAACCTGTTCCAGTGTCTCACCACCCTCACAGTGAAGAATTTCTTCCTTATATCTAGTCTAAATCTACCCTCTTCCAGTTTATAACCATTACCCCTTGTCCTGTCATTATCTATCCTTGTAAAAAGCCCCTCCCCAGCTTTCCTGTAGGCCCCCTTCAGGTACTGGAAGGCTGCTATCAGGTTCCCCCCCGCAGCCTTCTCTTCTCGGGGCTGAAGAGTCCTAACTCTCTCAGCCTGTCCTTGTAGGGGAGGTGCTCCAGCCCTCTGATCATCCTCGTGGCCCTCCTCTGGACCCGCTCCAACAGCTCCACATCCTTCTTGTGTTGGGGGCCCCAGAACTGGACACAAGACTCCAGGTGAGGTCTCACGAGAGCAGAGTAGAGGGGCAGAATCACCTCCCTCGACCGGCTGGCCACGCTTCTCTTGATGCAGCCCAGGATCCGGCTGGCCGATATGTAGATACGGTTTATGTCCTATGTCTCTGTATATAGAAATGGATCTGCAAAGTTTGCCAGAGGGGCAGAGATCAACACAAAATAACGTAGTTAGAGTAACATTAAGGAAGTAAATTTAAAAAAAAAAAAATCTTACTGGGTAATTTTGCTGTAACATCTCTCAGATGTGACAGGTCAGACTAGAAGACTAGTATCAGACAAACCCATTACCTGAAGCAATCGTGTTTCAGCTTATACAAAATTTAGTTCATTAAGCAAATCTTAATTTGACAAAAATGCATCAGGGTCAGCATTGCTTCTGCAGCTGATCCCAGAGGTTAAGTCAAAAGAGGTAAGAAATGATCACAAGGATAGTCCTAGAAAGAGGTAAATACCCAGAGGCAGTACAGTGACATATTTAGGATTTGGTTGTGGATACAGAGCTGAAAATGACACTTGCTTATCTAGTTGCTGACTTCTACATCTGCACATGGATGTGACATTTTCTCAACTCTTCGTAAGTCTACATGTTAATTCCCATTTACTGTTTTAAGAGGCTGCTTTCAGCTTTCTATATTCCATGCCACTCTTTCTCTCTCCCTTTTCTTCTCCTTCATAAAAGTGCATTTCTAGATTACTTTTTTCATCTCCTTTGACCCAGAGGTCAGACTGTCTTTGACCTCTGCATTTCTTACTCTCAACTGTTTTTCCCTGCATAGAACATGAAGCTATTACTTCAAAACTCTCTGTTCTTGATGTATTTTTAGGTTAACTTATTTTCAGCTGCTATACTTTTTGCTAAATTATGCTAAAAAAACTCCAGCAAAACATTGAAATAATGTAAGTATGAACAGATCATTATATTTATTATAACAGATGGCATTCATTTTCATGCTGTACAAATAGGTATGTGGTTAAAGGTTATTCGCAGTTTCCCAGAGATTAACATCTATGTTACAAACCATTTAATATTACAAACTCTCTTCAACTCCTAATGAATTTTCCAAAACATTCACCTTTCTTGCTGAAAGTTTCTGTGTCTCTATCTTTCTGAAAAGTGACTTATTGTTAGAAAATTGAAATAAAATCTCCTCCCCTGTTTTTAAGTTGCATTATGTGGTTGAAAGGTAGTAGCGTCATTATTTTAGTTTAACACAAATCTTTAGAAGCAGCTACAGAAAAAGGTGCTTATATTAGCCACGTTGAATATGGAACAGAGAAGTAAATTCTTCACTTGCAGAACATGCATCTTCTCCTGAAATTGAGGGAAAGTGCAGATTTTGCTTCTGTGCATGCTTATTTGTTACCTCAATGTACTTTTAGTACAGCATACTGGAGTCCTCACATCTTCTCACTGAAAGTCAACAAGTCTGGGCAAAGAAGGAATTTATATGAAGATCTATTCTGCTTAAACTGTTTCTGAGATGTTTTGCACCAAATTAAATATAAATACAACCTTAATATACTCAGACTGTTTACATATTTAAAAGAGATTAGGACGTAGGATGCTATGAGTACTGATATCCACTAGAAGTCGAACTCTAAATCTCTCTCACTGAGATTTAGAATATTGACCTAGGAGTAAGGCGGAACTCTGTATGGTACAGTTTATTATTGTAGATATGGCAACAGGCTCATGTGGTTATTGCTGAATGATAGGAATTACTACCTCTATGTGATTACTACCTCAATGTATCCATGCTAATCTTTTCTCTGTATCATTCCAATTTTTTAGTATGTGTGCTGTAGACTTCATTAAGTATCAGAGTAGTAGATGGCATGATGTAGTAGTTTTAATAATAATCATGTCATGTTTGGTCATCTAACCAAAGATGAGAAATTTATCTATCCAAGATAAGGAAATAAGATAGAGAATAGTTATGGACATTGGAGAAGAGATATAAAGTATTTCAATATTCACTATTATTTTTCAGACGATGGGAAAGAACAGAGAGCAGAAAGCTTTACAAGTATAAAGATACTGATAAATCAGTGTGAAGACTCCTATTTCCTCTGATGTACTACTTTTCTATTCACTCTTTTCTAACCCTTCAATCCTAACTTATATCGTGGACATACATGAACTCCTGACTTTCGTCCAGATGAAGAGAGAAGTGCCTACATTCTCAAAACAATTGAAAGTCTTCTTCAGACTTAGCAGCATTAGAGTTCTATACTTGTAGAACATGCACTTAATTGAAAACGTAACATGATTGTAATACAGAATCTTAATAGACTAACATATTGTCAAGCTTCTCCTAGTGTTGGAATTGGTATAAAACAATTACCCATGGGTCAGGCTGACTTCAAAGGGAAGCCACCTCATTAAGATGATTGTTGGAAAAACATCTCCCTAGGTGCTAATAGTGTTTTATTCCTTTCAGTTCCTAACTCAACTAGTTTGTTTTTTTCAAGTAGTTAGTATTGTTTCTGCAAGGAAAAGAAATGGGATTTTAGAAGAGATCTTAAAAAGATAAAGAAAACCTTATATAAAACCTGAAAATGTCAGTACTTACAGATTTTAATGAGTTGAAACTGCAGATTTAGGAGTGAGAGAAATTGCTTTTTGTACAGTTGTTTGTGTTAAAGATATTAAACAAACAAAATTATCAAAACAAATAGAATTATTTGGCTTTGCAGTTTCCCAGTCATATCATAATTCCATTAAAATAGTTCATTTCCAACTTGTTAAGAATTTTCATTTTACATTTTTGTTTTATACTTTATGCTTTGACTTTGCTTATTCTGAGCATTACAGAGATCCACAAGCTGAGTTTTGCCACACTTTTATCCAGCCACCTAAAATAAGATGACTAATACCATATAACCTTTAGTGTCTTGTGAATAGACCATGTTTCATGATCTCTTATCACCACAAAGGAACTCCACCAAGATATCTGTTTTCAATTGTCGTGTTTTATGACAGATCAGGAAAACTCTATTTCTTAACAGGATATTCTTTGGATCCTTTCCTACAAATAAGTGGGTTAGACAGAAACCAGCTTCCAATCTTTAAGCCTTTCCAAAGTTGCAGTTAAAGAGCTGCCAGAGGAAGAAATTAATCACTCTTGCTGGAACTGAGACGATACTTCTTCACAGCTGAGAAATCACTCTACCTCTTCCCTTAGGAAGAGCTGCACACTAAGTATCCAAATGGTTCCTACTTCATTGTTTGCATATCTGAGGACAATTTCATCTCTAAATTTCCTTTGTGAAGATGGTAAGAACTAGGCAAATGTTAGCCTTCTCACAGTACTTGTTATTAAGCCACCTATGAAGTTACTTCTCTCTTTTTAATAGTGGCATTGTTTTTCTCTTACACTTGCATATTGTTTGTGAGCATAAACAGCATACTAACTATTTCAGGGAATCCTAGTACAAATGCATGCATGATAAACATTAGAAATAAGTATTAGGAATCCTTTCTCCAACTTAGAGATCTCTGTGAGAAGTTTCTTGATTTCTTCAACAATTTACTTCAGAGAATAACAAGTTCAGAGAACTAAAACTGTAGAATTTGCTTGTCCTTTAGCTTTTTACGTCTTTTTCTGCTTTTTCGCTTCCATACCTGGGGAATAGCCAGAGATCATGACTAAGATTTACATGTGACGTATATGTACTGCATATGAAAATAGTACATATCATTTATACATATGCAGTTAATGTCTCTAAGTATAAATGTTTCATCTGAATCTTTTTCAATCATGAATGATTATGTGTTTTAAAAACTTACGAGCTAAAAGATTTTATCATTGCATAAGTTATCCATAAACTCATTGAACTTCATAATTAGTTCTTTGCAAAACACTGAGGACTAAAACAAATTTAAAATGTGGGGAAAAGTTAAACTCTCTGTCCAATCAAGAAATTTTCATCTTGACTCTTTTCTGAAATTGGTGAATAGCATGACCTCTACTTTTTCTGGGCTAATTACTGTAGATGTAAATTGTATGTGTGGATTCTATAACCAGACTCTCTAAGATCCAGCAACCCTGGTGGCTGAGATTTTAGTGCCTAGATCAGCTCAGCAATTTCTTAGCAATTCTCACCCTCAATCACCAGTGTTTTTGTGTGCAGGAGAAATTTATTTCAATGTTACTATACAATTAGTAATACAGCCGATTAGTAATTAGTAATTAGAAATATTGCTTCACCTCTGTGCCAGGGAAGGTCATATAACAGATCCTGCCGGAAGCTATGCTTAGGTACATGAAAGACTGAGAGGTAATGTGAGAAAACCAGCATGGCTTCATGAAGGGCAAGTCCTGCTTGACCAACCTAGTGGCCCTCTATGATGGCATAACTACATCAATGGACAAGGGAAGAGCCACTGATGTCATCTATCTGGACGTCAGTAGGGCCTTTGACATGGTCTCCCACAACATTTCTCTCCAAATTGGAAAGATATGGATTTGATGGGTGGACTGTTCAATGAATGAGGAATTGGTTGCAGGATCATATGCAGAGTGGTGGTCAATGACTCTATGTTCAGATGGAGATCAGTGATGAGTGATGTCCCTCAGGGTTCAGTGCTGCTCTTTAATATCTTCATCAATAATACTTACAGTGGGATCAAGTGCACCCTCAGCAAGTTTTCAGATAACATCAAGCTGTGTGGTCAGGTTGACACGCCTGAAGAATGGGATGCCATGCAGAGAGACCTAGGCAGGCTCGAGCAGTGGGCACAGGAGAACTCATGAAGTTCAACAAAACCGAGTGCAAGGCCTTGAACCTGAGTTGTGGCAACCTCCACAATCAATATGAGCTGGGGGAAGAAAGGATAGAGCACAGCCCTGCCAAAAGAGACTTGGAGGTACTGGTGGATGGCAAACTGGACAGAAAGCCAACAGAATCTTGGGATGCATCAAAAGAAGCGTGGCCAGCAGGGTGAGGGAGGTGATCCTGCCACTTGACTCTGTGCTGGTGAGACCTCAGCTGGAGTACTGCATCCAGATATGGAGTCCTCAGCACAGGAGAGACGTGGACCTGTTGGAGCATGTCCAGAGGAGGGCCACTAAAATGATCCAAGAAACTAAAATTACAGCTTGCTGATCCTCCCTGCCTGCTTTATGAAATGAATACTCTTTCTCTTAGTGGACTTTCCTGCAGTGTCTAAAGTTTTGTTTTCTATGAGTAGTTTTATTCTCTAGTAGTGACTTCCCCAGGCATACTTTATGTTGTAAAATAGTACGAAAGTTTTAGCATTATTTCAATTCTTATCACTGAAGTGAATCATTAAAATAATTTTAAACTACCTTCTGAACAAAAAGAGAATAAATGCCATACTAAGTGCACCAGGAACATGTCCTTTCTGCCAACATTCAATCTCCTTAAATGCATAAGAAGATTTATGCATATGCATCACAATTTCAAAAATGACCCAATTTTTGCCTGGTGATTTTACCTTTTCTCGCAATATCTGAGGAGGATTTTGGAAATCCCTTGATGAACCTTGACCTCTTAACAGCTTGTTCCTATATTTTTCATGTAAACTTATTTGAATTGCAGTAATTATAATCCTGTGAAACAGTATGGGCTGGATAGCATTAGAATGAGTGCAGAGCAACAAAGGATAGGTTTATGTCTCATTTAATTCTGAAGATCAGGAAAGGGCTGATTCAAAACCCTGGCAAAGAGAAGCATAAATAAATCATGAACCTAGCTGCTCACATCTCCAGCAGATTCCCCAGTCAGAGCATGGTGGTAAGGTAGACAATCCCGTACTTCCAGAGAGAGCATGCATGAAAATATTAGGCTGCACCTAAGCCACTGGGTAAATTCCTTAGCAGCTGGTTTAACTGGTTCTGTGTCTGCTCTTCTTTTATGGAAGGAGGAAAAAAGTGCCAGAGGCCAATAGAGAACAAGCTTTGTCACTACTGGATATATTATTGCTTGGTACATTAGTGTTCACTGTAAATCTAGGCTGGTGCTTGGAGCTGTTTTGGGAACTTTTAGATGAGAACTTTGGAAGACCTGTGAATATTATATAATCACCAGATTCACCTGTGCCCATATTTCTGTAAGCACCAGGAAAAGACAGTCCTCTTCAGGCTTTCACAATTCATAATAGGCTTGTTTGTGGGAAAAAAGCAATTTTACTTTCCAGTTTCAAGAATGAAAGTGAAATTGGAGATTTGAGATATGGCTGGACACACAAGACATCTACAGATGAGAAACCTACCAGAGAACCAAGCAGAACTCTAGCCATAGCATCACAGGACAGCAAGGTGTTGTCTTGTCCATACTTTGGTCTAAAGGCAATGTTAGATGCACCTGTTTTTAATGACAGACATTTCATCTTTTTTCTAAACCCCTGAACGTTTGTAATTATGAGAAGTTATATTTTTTTTATAATCTTCTGACTCAGCCAAACCCCTTCTTGTTGCACATACTAAAACAGAGTCATCACAGTTAATATTTGAATCCCCTCATTCTATGAACAACTTGCTTATACAATATACAGTTGGGTACTGAAATGCAAGAAGTCAGAATCCTGTAATGGATATGTTTGAAAAGACAGTTATTCTTCTGGACCTTGCCTTGCCTATGTGTGTGCTAAATTGTTGTGAAAGTTCATATATTCCTTACAGAAATGTGAACTTGATCTAGTTCTCTTTTTATACTTCTCAGTGTAAATGTTTGTTCTCTCTGACTACTCCACTTGCTTAGATAATTATTTGAGAATATTTTCTAGGAAGTAAGAAACACTGTCGTAAACTGAATGTCACAATTATTTTACTGCAAATATTGGGAATGTTCAAATTATTGTAAATGTCCCTTGAGAAGTTGTTATTTCCAATTTTTTGAAGTTGCGTACATTCCACAAAATAATTGAAGATAACTCCCTACTGTTTTCAAGCTTTTTCACATGATGTCATATGGTATGGAATATCCCTTTGGCTGATTTAGGTCAGATGTCCTGTTTCTGTCCCCTCACAGCTCCATGTGCCCCCTCAATTCCCCCCACTCACTAGCAGGACAGTAGGAGAAACTGAGAAACTAAAACGTCCTTGGCTCTGTACAGCATTGCTCAGTAACAACTAAAACATCAGTGTGTTATCAACACCTTTTTTTTTTCTCCTAAAGCCAAAACATGGCATCACACCGGACACTATGAAGGAAAAATCAACTCTGTCCCAGCTGAAACTAGGACAATTCTGTAAGCATGAGTGTGAGTGTGTATGGCTTTTGGGATTAATTACAGAAATGTGTTTAGAAATTACAGAAATGCGTTTAGAAAATTGTAGCTATTTATTAATATTTCCTATGTATCTAATATTGTTATCACTATTATCTAATATTATTATCACTGCTATTGAATTTTAAATAGTCCATAGTTTTCTGATTGACAGTAATTGTATGTCATAAATAATAAACATCTTCAATCTTGATTTGGTAAACATTGTGAACTAAGCATGGTTGTTTTTTCACTATGACAGTACATCTCTGTACTAGGATCATATGATAATATTGTTTTAGGGCTTATTTGATTCAGAACAGAGAGAAAAGCTTAAAAGCTATTACCTAGGATGACTGATCTTTTATTTACACACTGTCCTTTTCCACTCTATAGATTCTTACAACTGCACCTCTTCCAGCAGCTGTACAATATTTGGAGATTTCTCTGAGTAATTCCTTTTTCACTTCAGACTGTTTTGTGCTGAGGCAATGGAGTACTGACTGTGATTCATAAATCAACTGAACAGTATAAAAGTGCGATATGAAGTAGACTGCAAAGAACTTTGCAGATGACCATCTCTAATTAATTCAAGATATCTAAACTTGTAAATTCAAGCTTAAGATAAGGATGTGGAACTGTTTGAATAAAAGTGAATGAGACACTTCCTTGTAGATCAAAATAATTTTCAGAGGAATAAATTTTTTTTACTTTTTATTTTTTTATAAGTTTTCCTGAAACATTAGTATCGGGTCGGACTTTCTGCCTGGTACAATGGCAACATTCTTCACTCATCAGTGTTTGCTTGTATCTCAGTAGCTGCATTACTGCTATAAACATATCCAGTCACTTGTTTCTCGTCTTTCTTATTTTTTTTCTGTTCTTCAGAAGTGCTGCTTTAAAATGTAACTTCTTCTTTCAGTTCAAATATAACGCAATTTCTTCTAGGATTCATGCTCCATTTGCATTTTCCTTTTCTGTATAGGCTTCTGTCTGTTTCCCATCACTGAAACTACTAAAAACTTGCTGCTTGAAAAACAAAAATTGAAGGTGTAAATTATACCTGTTAATGTGATTAATGGAGAGCTGTTTACTTGTTTAAATGTAGGCATCTACTCTGTATGAAGCTCTGTAGCTCCCCAGGATCCATTGACCAGGCTGACTAGATCTCCATGACTGTACAAGAAGCTTGAACCCTCAGCATGCATGTAGACCTCCACTGTTCACATCTCATGTAGGTGTCAACCTGGAGATGAATCTCAGACCTCATACTCAGTAACTACTTCCTAGAAAGGGCACATTTTATTTCCAAGGATAAGTTTCAGGGAGTCTCATTCAGAATTTAGCTCATATTTATTAATCAATTGCATCAACAGTGAGCATTATGTACTCAGATGTGGTATTCAGTCCTCTGAAGTAAGCAGAGCCTACACTGCAAAAATCTATTGTTTCCTAGGGTCTGTGTTGCACATGAGCTGAAATGTCATCTAGGTTTTGATCATCATTTGAGTTTTTTTTAATGTTTTATTATACTTTAGTTTTTTTTTCCAGCAAGTCACAGGTATTTTTGGAGGGATAAATAAAACTGCATTGATAGAATGGCTGCTGTGTTCTAAAGCTGTCGAAAGGCAAGCCATTGCCAGTCAAACACTGCTCAGCAGATCAGAAAGTGGTGTGCATGCAATCAGTGACACTGCTACTTCAGAGACTCTGCCAGCAGAGCAGACTGATGAGAACTGGAGTTTGTGCTAATGTTTTTTCCTCTTCATGAAGCTTATTGTTGTTCAGATATGTCCCAGAAAGTTAAAGACTGTATATTGGGCTGCCTAATCTTTTTGGGAATGTAGGTCAGCCTAAGGCAGGAGTGAGATCTCTGATCTTCCATGCAGGCTTGCACACAGTGCAGGAAGCTCAGGATCACAGCAGATAAACAGAGACCGAGAATATTGACAGAGACAAGAGTGACAGAAAAAAAAGTCTGATCTTGATGTGCATGACAGAAAAGTATGTCTGATGGCTGACACAAGGTGGCTTACATTTTCTTTTCTGAGGATGGCTAGAGATATGATGGATATTTGCTATGAAGATAAAGTGTAAGATTTCTACAGCAATTTGACACGTTTGCTTTTAAATTATTATTGCTTTTCAAACACTCAAACATTTTGAAATGATAAGAGACATACTTTGTAAAGACCAAGGAGTGGAGGATATTCTCATCTGAACACTGATTGTATTTGCAGGCTTGCCTCAGGTGTTCATTGATGGGGTCCTGTTATCTCTGATAATCTTTGGAGGTGCAGTAATAGCTGTAAGTGTATACCAACAAAAACTAGTTGCATTGTAAATTCTGTCAGAATGCAGTGGCTTCATACTTCCATGAGTGGCATCTCAGAAATGCTGCCTAGCAACACCATTCCATCACACCAAACCTGGCGCGGGTGTGAAGGGAGGAAAGGGACCGGAATGGGAAGAGTCTTCATCTGTGCATGATGAACTTCTATTAAATGAAAATACTGTAAAAAAGATCTGCCCTTTAAGAGTATTTTTCCTTGTTAATCATTCAATTAAATAGTTAGCATTAAAAAGCATTAGATAGGAGGATGTGCAAATAACACTAGACATTAATATCTGGAGGGCTGCCATGGGGATCATGATTTCCAAACTTGCTTTCTCTAGTTTTTGAGGTGACTCCGGAGGCTGAGAAGAATCATCCTCTGCTTTTCTGAAATGTGATTGCATGGTCACTTATGCAAATGCACCAATAGTAATCAAGCCAGGAATGCTAGTGGTAAAGAGATATTCTGATGGCAGTGGAGTCCTTAAAAATGGTGTGGTGTCATAGCACCTGAGGTGAAATCGTTTCATTGTCTTAATGGAGCCTGGATGAATAGAGTATGGGCATAAAACATTCACAATCTCCCAGCTTTTGGAGAAATGCCAAATACCCATCAGGCTATACTGTGATTAATGACATGGACTAAACCTACTAAAGTGTGGTATCCATTTATATGTTAATGAAATAATGTATATGAACGACTTAAAAAAGAAGGTTTGCTGTATCTTACATTCCTGACAGCTTTCCCAATTGTCATTTTGGTGGCTTATATGATGTTTACTAAGTACTTGGCCAAGTTGGCAGTGCTGAACTGAATTCTCATCTCACACAGACCTGCATTTCTTACCTCTCACTGTCTGTTGAGAGACTAACAGTTCTATATCACAGGGTGTGAAGCAGTGACTGTAACTGACTACAAAATGATACTATACTGGGACATTTCAGATGAACATCAGACATTTTAATGGTTCATCAGCAATTTAAAAATATACATATCTATGCACAATTAAATGTGACGGTCCTGGAGAATCATGTTGTTGAAATAGATACAAATGTTATACACAAGCTCTGCAGGTACACTTCATCTTTGTAATGCTTCTTAAGGGATCTTTCTTGAAAAAAAATCAGCTATAAGATGAAATGCATCATGTCTGGGAGAACAACAGAAATTGAAGAAACTCAAACTATTAATAGACATAAAATCACATAAATCTAAATCACAAAACTAAATGTTGGAATTTATCTCTTTCATATTTGATTTATTAGATTAACTTTTCTAACACCATTTTTAATGAAAAATGAATTTAAGTGATGATTCTGTGAGTATTGACAGATGTAAACATTGCATTTCCTAGTTCATGAAAAGCTAGTGCACTGGAATATACTCAGTATTCAGCAGCATCAATGTATTTTTTTTCTGTGGTTTGTTTGTGCATTACAAACTTCTATATATATATTGTTAACTAGAACTTTCTGCAACTCCATTCAAATGCAAGCATGATAATCCACGTGATTTTGCAAGGCTCTGTTTTGTACTGGAGGGACATATTTCTCTAAATTGTAAATACAATATTTACTATCAGTATGGTTTGAGAAACTAATTTTAACATAAAACTCTATATAGTCTGGAGACTGCAAATATTTATTGAAAGACTGAACCACATGTTATGCTCATTTTTTTAAGTGACACTTCATGTCATTGATAGCAGAGATAGCACTGAAGAGTCCTAAGATTTAGGATTGAGTTTTGCGTTTTACTTGACAAGACCTTAATGTGTAGGCTTCTGAAACTGTCCAAGATATCAGACAGCTAGAAGGTATAGCTCAGAGTCTGTAGGAATCATAGAATCACTAGGTTGAAAAGGACCATCAAGTTCAACTCTCCTCCTACCACCAATATCTCCCACTAAACTACTAAGCCATATCCCTTAGCACCTCATCCAGACAGTTCTTGAACACCACCAAGGACGGTGACTCCACCACCCCCCTGGGCAGGCCATTCCAGTGCCTGGCCACTCTTTCAGAGAAGTTTTTTGTTATATCTAACCTGAATCTCCCTTGGTGCAACTTGTGGCCATTTCCTCTAGACTTATCATTAGTTACCTGGGAGAAGAGGCCTACTGCCTCCTCATCACAGCCTCCCTTCAGGAAGCTGTAGAGTGCAATAAGGAAAGCGAGGAGCCTCACCATCTTCTGAAAAGGCAGCTAGAGCCCAAACAGGGTTTCCTAAAATGTCTAAAATCCCACTGGACACTTGTGTTAAGACACCCAGATTACTCCCTGTCATACTGGAATATCTCTTCAGGCCTTTGTAAAGCTTGCATGAGTTTTGTGTAGGTGCAGGCAAAGGAACAGGGACTAAAACTCAAAAAGCTGCAAGGAGAACAATTTTATGATTTCAGTGCTTTAATACATGCTTCCAACTTGTAGCACATATGCATTTTTAACTGCAAAGCAAAAGCACAATGAGGAAATAAAATATGCAGCTGAATCAAAAGATTGTAGTTTTTCCTTATCACTGCCTTCAGTGGGATTCTGCAAAGTTTTAAAAATGGGTCTGTATCACTAGTCAGGCAGATTCATGCAGAGAGTTCACGACCAGGAACATCAGGGAGGGCACCACCCAATAACAAACATTTGGCTTTTCCCAAAGGAGATTTCTGCTCAGCTGTGTTACTGCCCTCTTGGCCAGAGTCAGGAAACCCCATCTTGTTCTCTGAGATCAAAAAGTATACTCCTTAAAATACAAAATGTGTTTAAAATTGTTACTGTCAGACTAGAGCAAAAAAAATGTTTCCTTACCTACCCACGTCTCTTTTCACGTGGATTTGTTTTTTGCTTGACTTACTGTAAACCTCATTTTTCCTTAACAAGCACTTTCCATTAAAAAGTTTCCAGATGATTTGTTATTTCTTTCCTATTCATTCGCAGATGTGCATATACCAGTGATTACTATTATGTGCCTGACTTTGTAGAATATGGTACTTATGAATTGTGGTTTTGTAATTTTGTTGTCTATTATTCCTTGACCAAATTCTCAGGTGGTGTCAGTCAGCATAGCTTCATTGATTTCGCTGGTACTGTTAGACAGGTTGGACCATCAGGATAAATTTCATTTGAGGGTCTCATTTCCTATACTAATCATCAAAACCAGACTGCTACAAAGGGTAGTTATACATATTTGAAAATGAGTTAAGGTACTGATCCAACAAAACAAGTTGTTTTAAATGTGGCTGTGTAGGCAAGGCCATTTAGCATTAAGTAGGTGCTCTAGTGTTCTGCAGGGCATGATCCAAATACCATAAATCTTCCTTGGATCCTCCAACTGAGAAGCAAATACAAGTAGCATGCAAAGTACAAGTACTAACACAAACAGAGTAGATGCCATTAGAAAGGTCAACTTAAGAGAAGGGATTGCAAATGTGATTTTTCATTCTCACTTTCCCTTCCTACCAATGAGGATCTTGAAATTTGAGTGAACGATGTCTTGAAAAGAGGTAGATTTTTTTTTTAAGGTTTGTGCAACATCCCAATGCAACAGCAACATGTATTATGTGCCTTCTGAAAATGAAATTATCCAAAAAGTGACATAGGAAAAATCAATAGTCCTCTGAGACTTCACACTAAACTTAACAATGAAGGTGAATCTAAGAAGTTTAGGTGTAACTTCTGGGAAAAAACAGTCCCAAGTACAACTAAAGTGAGCACAAGGTGTGTTCTGAAGTCTGGATGCACTACGGTAACACTAAGCAGAAATTATCAACCGGATAATAAGTTTTTCAGGAAGTCATCTTTGTCCCTTCCATGTTCTTAATTTTTTTATTCTTGTTAAGGGTTGGCTCAGCAGAT
>WBMW01000083.1:1576-21701 GCA_013396635.1 Penelope pileata
AAAAAAAAGAAATAGAAGCTTTCCAAGTCATTTGGCTTTTGCCATACACCCACCTTTTATGAAATCCTTAAAACACTGTCCTAACACTATCCTCTCATCCTTAGCAGAAAACTGAAAACTCCTTTTTGTTTTAGAACCTTAATGTTTATCGTAGCAGGTTTATATTCATGCTTTACCTGTTCCTTTCAGGCCTGACTCACTCTTTATAAACCTGTTTCCACGTAAGTAGCTTTAGAAGTGATCAGACAAATCCATGATACAAAAATCCCAGTAAATACTGGGTCCCACAGACCAGGCTCTGAAGCAACCGTTGAGCCACCGTCTGCAAAAATGAGAGACAAAGCCAGAGCAAGGGTGGCTCTAACTCTTGTTTTTCCAGCCTTGTTTGTTACTTTGGCTGTCAGACATGGAGCCATAGGATGGACAGAGGAAGATCTTAAGTCTGATGCTGTATATCTGTTTCTATACTGTTATGTTTCATTATTTTCTTTTTTTAATAAATGTTTACTTTCCAGTTCCAGAGCTCCCACATTCAGAATAGGAAATCTTTAGCTCACGGAAGGGTAGATCTAGCTCTTGATAGCTACAGCATACATGTTCTCAATTAACATAGATTCCCACTTTTAGGAGCCCTGGCAGAAGTGTAAAATGCTGCAGTATTTCTTGTGCACGTCTGTGGAGCTTATTGCACTGGTGTTGCATGAGCTTGAGCAAGAATTTGAAATTGGGAGAGGCCAACTTGCATACTTTTAATAGAAACCAAAGTGATCACCATTATTACTTCTTTGGTAATAGAAGTGGGCCAGTACTAATCAAGTGTACTCCACACCATCTGTACTCTCAAAGATGGAATTAAACTCCTATTTTTTTCTGTGTGAAAGGGTTTCTTTTTTATGGGGCTTGTGGGGATTAACTTGAGCCTGTGAGTGAGAAATCAAAACTTTTTCCTTGTTAGTTGTATTGTCTCAACTAAGGATATCTCAGGAATTCCCTGTCAATGAACAATGTGTTCTTCAGATTCCTAGACAGCATCACTTAAAATGACAGAAGATGGGGTTTCAAGAAAGACAGTATAGCACAGCAACAAAGTAAAAGCCATGAAGGAAAACAAGGCCTGAAAGTTATGTAATTTGTTGTAAGTGTTCTAACCTATAGGATTCTGTTTTATGGAAAAAGGAAAAAACAGACTCCGTCAAAAAGGACTTTTTGGAACAAGGCCAACAGAAGTGTATAGGCAAAGAAAAAGGATTTTTCCCCTGATCCTTCAGATCACTGTCACCATACTAATGTAATCTTAGCAGCTGACTGAGCTCTGGGACTAGCTCCAGAGCTAGTGATGTAGCATCTCGACAGCCTTTTGCAACCTCTTCAATGAATGTGATCCAGCTGAGTCAGGCAAATGGAGCTGACATGCAATTTCACACACAACATATAGTGGAGGCTGTATGCATATTCTGTTTTCTAAGAAAATGATTTTATGACTGCGCATGTTTTTTTATATATGATGAGCAAAAGGAACATAATAATAAATAGGCATTTGTTATCATCCTGAAATTGTTACTGCATCTTCTGCTGTGCTCTGTTTTATTTTCTTCACGATAATATTTAAATCTAATAGTAACAACTAACAGTTGTAGAAAGACGAATGAATTTAAACTATGACTGCAGAGGAGCAAAAAGGAATGAAAGAGAGACCATATGTGTAGCGTATTTGTTGTTACAGCTTGCACTGACTAAAACTGTGTTTGTCGTACTATACGTCATTGTACTGTAGTTGTAGTAAATGTTCCTTGTAATGCATTTTCAAGTACAAAAATTGCTTCAGAAAAGAGCATTTAGGAAACAAATTCTATTGAAACCAATGAAGTGTTGACACATTGCCTGATGTGGATTTGTTTAAGGAGGCATATTTTAGGTTATAAAAGTACAGTCCTTACGGCAAAAATCAGTGACTGCTTGGTATAGTGACTGAGAGAACACTGCAACAGTATGTTCAGCAAGAAACCCCTCATTAATCCTTTCCTGTAATTCTACCCTATTCGCCTTCTCCCTTGCCTGACTCAATAGAATTTAAAACCTGCTGTCAGCACAGTAACTAACCCAGAACCCATTCATTACTCAGTCAAGGCATTTGAAATGTTTTCTGATTTGTCCATGAATGGAAACACAGTGTAAATCTGAACTGAGGAGAGACTTTTTTCCCCTTGTCCATTTAATTGCTTCTGTGTGGTGCGTTCAAGTGTTTGGAATCATCAGGGGTTTTGACACCCTCACCTTTTTGAATGACCATAGCATTTCACTGCTCCTAGCCTCCCAGAAAGCCAGAATGTTTGCAGCTGAGAGGAAACATGCATTCTTTATTAAAGCCACTTACATCAAACTAGGCCAGTGCCACTCCTGGCAAATTTCTAGTGCCTGAAACCTCTTCTAGAATTAAACAAAAAAGCAGATAGCCTCCTGAATCTCAAAAAGCCTTCAATGCAATAGAATCAAGCAGTGTAATGAGTAGAGAAGGACAGTGAATTCAGTGACTTATCTGTTGCCAGAATGCAGGCTACAGTTTTATAGGACTTGTGTTGAATGGACAGAAAAAAAAAAAAAGAAATAAAAAGAAATAAAAAAACAGCAATTTGTAAGGGATTTATGCAGTCCCTAGGTAACTACTTCCATGCAGAATGGCCTCTCTGGACTCAATAAGCAGTAACACAGTTGCAAGCAGGGTGCCCAAATAAGCTCTCAGGAAAATGTATATGTTTCAGTCATTTGCTTGACATCCTAGCACTGTTTGTTGCTGACATATGAGAAAGGCAGCGGGGGACACTTGGACATCTGTGATGAAGCCCAAAGGGTTGCTCCTTTTGGCAGCACTGTGCCAGGTTTTTTATGTATCCTGCATTGCAAGTAGCTGTCTTTATTAACTGATTGGGGCTCTTGCTGTTTGTTGCTTTGCCAGCAGTGACTGGCAGGGAAAGGGGCACAAAGTCACAATTTCTGTGTTCAGCCAAATGTTCAGCTTACTGAGGAGACCTTTCCCTCTTCCTGCACCTCCACACCTTCATTCACCCTCACATTTTCTATTTTTATTGTAGCTGTCACCCTGAAATTCTGTCTTCATGCTGTATACAGCATCATAAGCTTTGCTACCGACGGCACAGCAACATTGACACACAGTGTACCCCACACAGCTCCCATCTGCCATACAGGGATTGTCCCGCACCAGTTGCTCACCACAAACTGCACTGTGCCTATGGATCGCTGAGACAACCCAAGAAATGTGATGCTGCCAGCGGAAAACATAAATCATTAGGGTGATCCCACACACCTCAGGAGTACTCCTCCCAGCTGAATGTGACTCAGTTGAAGCTGTGTCCTGCATGGCACAGCAGAAGCAGCCAGGCACTCACTGCCTACACACGGGACCACTGTGTGCCATGTCATGGCATCTCACCTGGTGTGTGCGTGAAGCTGCAGAGGTGCCTCTCCCTGCTGAGCCTAGGGTACCAGCACTCCTTTTCAAAAGCCTCCCTTGCCCACAGAGGGATTTCTTGTCAATCTGTCCATCTAAAGACTCTAGCTTTGAGTGTAAAAGAGGCATTCTGTTAACTATTATTGTCAAGCCTCAGGCTAAGGAGTTTCTCCACTGTGGTTTCGGGTTTCATGCTGATCCAGTTGACATAGTTTAGATCAATTTGACCCACTACTGCAGTTGTTCTCCTTTGATGTGGAGCAATTTGTAATTTGACCCATTCAGATGACTTTCTTATAATAGCCCTGGCAAGACAAAACCAAATCAACTCCATTTATCTTAATGGATTTTTTTTCAGACATGAGGCTTTGCCGATCTTTTGTACAGAAGAAAATGAAGTCTGTGTATCTGATGGGCTTTGAAATACCATCTGGTGTTTAATGTTATTGTGCTCTGTTCTCATAGTGCTGTGCTGAATCATATCTTAAAAGTTCAACAAGCATTCACTCACAGCCACCATTCAATATGATTTTGTCATTATCAAAGTTTCAAGTTTACAAAATACAACCTGCAAACAAAGCAAATTTTACAGACGTTTCTCCCTGAGGCTCCGCTAGCTGCAAGAAGTCATCATGTGTGAGGCTTGTTTGTTTTACATCTTTAACTGCTGCTTAGATGCACAGCAGTTCTGCTTAACCTCTAAAATTATTCTTTGAGATTTAATTGTTGTGCTACAAGGACAGGAACAGCTTTTACAAGAGATGTGTAGATCTTCTAAAAGGCTGGGCTCCTCCCCTTGAAAAAACACTTCATTTTTTTCAGTATTTCAATATTTATATTTCAGCAAAAATAAAAAATACAAGTATATTTTATCTTCTAGTTTAAGAAATTTATGTTATACAGAGAAAACAGGAAAACCTTTCTCTCCCCAAGATGAGACTACACACCAGCAGGTGACCTACATATGATAGACTGCATATATATCTTTAAATGCTGTTCTCTGCTGCTGCCTTTTTTCATTTTTATTAAAGCCATCTCTAGATGGAATCTTGGCTTCCTTGAAGCCTATGGCACAGCACCCAGTGACTTCAATAGCATCAGAATTTCACCTTCTGTGTATTTAGTTTTCCACTTGGTTTACTCTGACCTCCATTTTTCTTTGTATTTGTTTCTGTGCCTTGTGTCTGCTTCTTTCATTCCTTCCTTCCCTTCCCCCACCTCTCCCAAAGCATGATGTGAACTATAGGACTTCTGAGATAAAATTTCAGCCCATCATCAGTAGTTATTTCACAAGCCAGAATTCCAGATTTCCAATCTCTACTTACCACAGAAATGTATGTCTATCATGATTCTGTCACAGTAGACATGGTCTCCCTCTCCCTTTATTTTTTTGTGTAAATAGACTGAGATGTGTATTTATAATGTTTCATAACTTTTTCTTTACGTTCTAATACATGCCAGCCATGCATAGAGTTTTCTGTAACATATTGTTAAATTAACGAGCTTATAAATGCTAACAATCTTTTGTGCAAATAATTACCAAGTAATCTTTTAAAAACACTTTAATTCTGAATTTTGTGCTGTGAGCTTTCAGAAAAAAACAGCTTGGTATTATGTTTTTATTTAATATTGTTTGGAGTGCTTTTGTGTGAGCCACAACTGTGGAACATTTTTTGCACGATATTCATGAACCAACTATTTCCCCTTAAACGCATTTTTGCTTTTATACCTCAGCGAACAGCTCTGTTTGAGTAAATGATCCATCCTTGACTCATTGTGTATACAGAGAGAAGATCTGCCTTTGTTGTTTTAATAAACTGGAAGTCTGCCAGTGTTCTCTGGGAAGAGGAAGGGAGCATTAATAATAGCACTGTGAAGCTTGTCCTTGTTTGGTCTTACACTAAATTTAACCCCCAGTGGTCTTTTTTTATATACTCAGGCTAGTCTAAAAGCACAGAGCAATAGCTGCTGTGTTCTGGAGGCAAGAAACTTTTACAAGTGCCAAATGTGGCATATTTAAAATTCTTCCTGCAGCACTTAGAGGAACATGATTAATGAGTTTGTTATCTATTAAAAAGCTTCAGTTCATGTTATCTATCAAAATGCTTCTCTCATGCTGCCTGGTGTGGGACAGGATTTATGGCAAAGAAAAACCTGCCATCCATCCATAGTATCTAAATCTCACACATTCATGTAAATAATGTTAAATGATATATTTGTAGCTATCTGGAGGTAAAAAAGGGAGAGAGATTTTGAGCTGCCAAAACAGACTTCTTAAAAAAAACAGACTTGAAATTGTTTCCTTCCAGTCTCTTGATCTACTGAGTGTTCTCTTCCTGGCATGGAGTTGTTATTAGAACTAAAACAAGATACTGCCAGTGATCGAATGACTTTGTTAGTAATGCTCAGAGATTATTTTATTTTATTTTATTTTATTCTGTAGTTCTCTGGAAGTCATTTATAATATATCTAATAAGGGTCATAGATTTTAATACAGCAAGCTCATAATTGCTATGCTTTTTTCTCTAGCTCTTAAGCTTTGATAGAGAAACCCACCTGCACCTTGCAAAGAAACATGCCTCTCTCCATCTGTTGGACTGAGGGAATTCTCTGTATGAGGGCAGCAAATGCAGGAAGAGGAAAGGAACATATGGCCAGCTCCTCCCACCCTCCCTCCTGCTACCTTGTGATTGCTCTCTCACACATTTGCATTTTTTAATCAATTTGTATGTTTTATCAGTCTTAGAACACTAACTACGGATTGCAGACATGACAGTTTCTGCAACATGATATACATTTTATCATAGGGATTGCCAAAAAGGAGGAGCTTGCTTTATATCCCCCTACTAGGTAGGCAGACAATCTAATTTATTCCTTCTATTTCAAAATTAATTTAACTTTCTGAGACTTATGGGACTGTATACATGTCCCATATATAATTCTACCCCTAATAACAGAATTTTTAACCTCCAAATATATTATATTATACTGCAGACAACAGGCATTTTTGAGAAATAAGAACACATTTTTTTTACAAAAAATGTATATTTCAGTAGTTATGATTACTCTTCAGTTTACTCCTCCTGTTGAAAGCTAGCTTGCATACCAAGCTCCAAATTTGAGTATAGTAATGAGAACAACAGCTGTAGCTTGATAAATCCATGACTTTTTCCCCTTTTCCATGTCTGCTCACATTATTGCCAAGCTATTCACCAACACCCATGAAAAGTTCATTACTGAATTGACAGCTTGAATTTTTGTTGTACCAAGAACAAATACAAAAAACGGCCCCCTCAGGAAGACAAAAATGTGTTTATTTTTTCCCAAGGTGATTCGATGTAGTCAAATCAAGGCCAATGATGTCCTTGGGCCAAATTCCAACTGCTGGTTGGTACAGATGCTTGAAGCATTATTGAAGTCAGTGGACATTTTATGTTTGGAGATATATACTACTGAAGATCAGAGTGGCCACCAGAAAGTTCATGGTTTTTTTTGTTTAAGCTATTTCTTAAACTTTACATTCAGTAGAATTGACCTATAATGTTGATAAAATTTGTTTACCTTTAAGAAATCCAGAAGATTTGTGAAGGATATTGTGAAGGCTTGTGAAGGATATTGGAACCAACTTCTTGATTTGTATTTTAGATGAACTACCCAAGGATGGTGCTCTCTTGGATTTGCTTTTCATAAACAAGAAGGAACTGCTTGTGGTTTTGAAAATCAGATAAGCCAACGCTTGTCTTCAGGAATTCTTAAAGGGAAGGTGTTTAAAAAAAAAAAAAAAAACTAAAACTGAAACTAAAAATAGTTTGACATATTTGTTTGCACAAATGTGTAAATGCTTAACCATGGCAACAAAGTCATGAAATGCAAGGAACTGGTCGAGTTCAAGAAAAATGGGGGAATCCCAATATCATTTCTTGTACCTTTCAATCCTGACCACTGTATGACCTTGAACAAATTTCAGAAATGAACATTTAAGTCTAGTAAGAAGAATTTTGCTTTCAACCCATTTGTGAATTAGTTGGTCAAGCTTGGTAACTAAAATGCCTTAACCTCTGTAATTGTCTAACTAGTCATGGCTATTTTCTAACATGTGACAAAAAGGGTGAAAGTCTAGTTACTTTCTAAGATGGAAAGCAGAAAAGTTCTGAAAGATTAATTGTATTACAATAGCAATATTTTTATTAAAGTAAATTTATGTACTGTTGCTGTTCTCTCCCATGCCCCACTGATAGCATTTGCATTCCCTTCCAGCACTCTTCCTCCTCCACTTTCTGTACTCAGTCATTATCAAATGCCTCCACCTTGTTTAAACAACATGGTACTTAACCTTTGTTTGATGTTGGGAATGTAAGGTTGCTGAAATTACAGCCAGGAGGATATGAGGATGTGTATGGATATGTATTCAAAATCCTTAGTTTAAGAATTATTCACCCAAGTAACTGAGATAGAGTCAGTTTTGGCAAATGTTTTGCCTCAAAGCTCTGACTAAATTCATAGCAATTGACTCGGTACATTCAAAATGGTGCATATATTGTTTCTAATGCTGTTTTGCTAGGATAATATGATATCTAAAATATGTAGCTTTTTTCCATGTAAGATGAATGTCTAGATGTCATAGACTAATTTTAAGTAATGTATTTTATTGTGATTGTAGCAGGTAGCTAAGCGCATGAAGATAAGGGAATGTGTGGATATCTTTGCCTGAGCACCATGGAGTGTTTGATAGCTATTCTAGAGTGAAGTGTTGTTTGACCGCCATTGTCCCTCATGTGAGACCGGTCAGGTTGTCTTGTAAAATGGAATGCAAGTTTCCTGCTAAGAAAAGCTGTGATTCCAGGACCTTACGGCTGCAGAGGACCAGGCATTGATCAGAGGAGGTGGAGGATACAGTCCCCTTCCAAATCCCTTTTCTCCAACAAATCTCCCTAGTCTTTAACAACTTTTTGAGCCACTCATGAAAAATGATCAAATGTCATGAGAAACATGAGATGAGAAGTTGAAAATTGGGGAGGCCTGGTTGGAAACAGAAAGAATTAAACCATCTGGTCAGGAGAGTCAAGGGTTTTTCTTCTATCACAGGAATAAAGTACTGTCTGATACACACAGCAGAAATGAAGATGACTTCGCAAGCATACATTAGTTTAAAACCTAGGTTCTATTTGATGCAAAGTCTCACGTTTGAGTGTTCTATTTTTAAACAGTTTCCATTTTCAATTAAAAACAAGTAAGAAAAGGTAGAGCGCAACTCATTTATCAAAGCATGTTTTGTGAAATTTTTTTTTGCAATGATCATGAAATATAAAGGAAGCTTGAGAATGGATTGAAACTGTTCTTCAAAAGCCTGTAAGGCCACAGCTTGATGTATACACAATGAAAACATTTCTCACCAAAGGCGAACAGAGAAAAGGTGCCCTAATGTGGTTTTTGTACTCCTCCTCAAATACTCTAAGGAAAGACCATGACATTGCCCCACTTCCACAGTGCTGTATTTTGCTGTTGCCATTTAGCTTTATACAATATGTGGTATTTACATGTTTATCAATCTACACATAAATGCTCTGATGTTGCATATGCAGGGATGTCACTTACAAAAGAAAAATGGAAGTGTTTTTCTCCCTCATATTTGCTTTTTGCTCTCCACTGGTTGTCTTTAAAGAAATTAAGTGGAATATCTTCTCCCTATTGTCTTGTTGCTTATTTTCAATTGCCTGCTTCTCTGTTTGCTAATATTCAAATCTTCGGAAATTATTAATTTTCTGCTGGCTGCCCACAGTTGTGGCTTGTGCCCCTAGAAGATTTTGCTTCTGACAGCTACAAAGAGTATATCGGAGCTGAAGTAAACATCAAAAAAGTAAATAGGCACAGGTTCTTCTGGATCACAATGGAGCTGGCTCTTATGATGAACTGGTGAGGTGGGATGGTAGCTGTGTTCTGAGTCAGATTCTCATAGGAGAAAATGTGAAGGAACTAGTAGGTTTCAGATGATTAGATAAATGTCTGCTTGATCTCAGAAGTTGGCTAGACTCGTCCAGTTCCTTTTGTTTTCTGCTTTTCATCACTACTTGAAACAGCAATTTATTCATGATGAACCTCTACTGGAAAAAAGTCTTAATATGTGTTCCTTATCATTGTTTACTAGAATATTTCAGCCATTCCTTTAGATAGAGTCAAGTTTACTATAATGTGGAGGTTACGAAAGAAAATGGAGCAAGATGATTCTAAAATATTGTAGCACTGTTGTTGAACATTTTTTCTAAACGCTATCTTCCTGACATACTTTTAGTTACCTGGTGACAATTTAGCTAGCTTTGGACAGGGCATATGAAGAAAATGATTATCTTTACAACTCTCAGAAATCCTTCTTAAGTATGTATGAAAGTATATGTGAAGTCTACTTGTGGTCTGGTAACTAGCACAGGCCTTTAGAGTCCTGTCTTTAGAACTTCTCTCCACTCTGTGTAGTCTGTCATATTCAGCAAGTCACTAAGTCTTCCTTACTTGCTGAGAAATCACTAAGCTGATATTAGAGAAGGAGAAGGACCTTTTGAAAAGAGCTTAGTGTCATCTCTTCCTTCAGATAAAGGGGGTCCAATCTAGTGTTCTCTCAGTCCTGCTGGTGAGGAGAGTCAGTATGAGGAGGAGGACATTAATAATACAAGCTAATAATTGGCTGCAGAACTGGTGTTAGTGACAGGGTTCTGTGGCCATGGGAATCTGTTTTCTGATCATCATCTGCCTGGGAAAGATGGAATGCACATCAATAGGCAAAGATGTCTTTGCCAGATGGGTGGCTGACCTGTTAAGGAGGGCATTAAAGTAGAAATGACAAGGGAAGGACAGAGTCATCATCATCCCTGTGAGGGAGTGATTGACAAGGTCGACAAGCTGAGGGCCTGGAATAATGTGATAGGAAGGGATCACAAAATCAACAAAACAGGGCTTAAGCAGATTCACTACCAGGATTTGCATTAAGCAAGACATGCCTACAAGGCACCATTATTTTAGGAAAAGCAGACTCAGAGAAGTCAGCATGCTGAGGCACCCCTGTGAAGTGTGAGTACACTAATACATGCAGCATAGGAAATAAACATAATGAATTAGAGACCTATGTGCAGTTTAAGGGTTTTGTTGGGATCACAGAAATATAGTGGAATGGCTCCCATGACTGGAGTGTCACAATGAAAAGATGCAGGCTGTTTGGGCAGGGCAGTCTGAAAAGATTAGGAGGGTGTGTCACTCCTTACGGGAATGAGCATCTGGATTGCATAGAGCTCCATCCGGTAGTGGATGAATAGTTAACCTCAAGGTTATGGAATAGGATTAGAAAGAAGATAGGTAAAGGTGACATTGTAGCCGGTGCCTTCTATAAGCCATCTGACAAACCTAGTGGCCTTCTATGATGGAGTCACAGCAACAGTGGATGAAGGGAGAGCAACCGACATCATCTACCTGGACTTGTGCAAGGCGTTTGACACTGTCCCGCACAACATCCTGGTTGATAAACTGGATAAATATGGGTTTGATGGACGAACCACTCGCTGGATAAGGAACTGGCTGGATGGCCGCACTCAGAGAGTGGCGGTCAATGGCTCAGTGTCTGAATGGAGACCAGTGATGAGTGGTGTTCCTCAGGGATCGGTACTGGGACCAGTGCTGTTTAACATCTTTGTCGGTGACATGGACAGTGGGATCGAATGCACCCTCAGCAAGTTTGCAGATGATGCCAAGCTGTGTGGTGCAGTTGACACGCCAGAGGGAAGGGATGCCATCCAGAGGGACCTGGACAGGCTTGAGAGGTGGGCCCATGCCAACCTCATGAAATTCAACAAAGCCAAGTGCAAGGTCCTGCACCTGGGTCGGAGCAATCCCAAGTACACATACAGGCTGGGCGGAGAATGGCTTGAGAGTAGCCCTGAGGAGAGGGACTTGGGGGTGTGTGTTGACGAGAAACTCAACATGAGCCGGCAGTGTGCGCTTGCAGCCCAGAAGGCCAACCGCATCCTGGGCTGCATCAAGAGAAGCGTGGCCAGCAGGTCGAGGGAGGTGATTCTGCCCCTCTACTCTGCTCTCGTGAGACCTCACCTGGAGTATTGTGTCCAGTTCTGGGGCCCCCAACACAAGAAGGATGTGGAGCTGTTGGAGCGGGTCCAGAGGAGGGCCACGAGGATGATCAGAGGGCTGGAGCACCTCCCCTACGAGGACAGGCTGAGAGAGTTGGGACTCTTCAGCCTGGAGAAGAGAAGGCTGCGGGGGGACCTGATAGTAGCCTTCCAGTACCTGAAGGGGGCCTACAGGAAAGCTGGGGAGGGGCTTTTTACAAGGATAGATAATGACAGGACAAGGGGTAATGGTTATAAACTGGAAGAGGGTAGATTTAGACTGGATATAAGGAAGAAATTCTTCACTGTGAGGGTGGGGAGACACTGGAACAGGTTGCCCAGAGAAGTTGTGGATGCCCCCTCCCTGGAAGTATTCAAATCCATGCTGGATGGGGCTTTAAGCACCCTGGTCTAGTGGGAGGTATCCTTGCCCATGGCAGGGGGGTTGGAACAAGATGATCTCTAAGGTCCCTTCCAACCTGAACCATTCTATGATTCTACGACCAAGAAAAAGTTGATGAGGTCCCCTACAGACAGAGAAGAACAGCTTCACATTTTCAGGCCCTAGTGCTTCTGGGGTGTTCAATGACCCCAATATCTGCCGAGGGGATAACAATGCAAAGAATAAGCAATCCAGGAGGATCCTGAAATACATCAATGACTACTTCCAGACCCAAGTCAAGAAGAAGGGGTGCTGTGCTGGGTCTTACACGAACAAGGAGGGCCTCATTGGAAGTGTGGAGGTTAAAGACAGCCTTGGCTTCAGTGACTGTGAACTGCAGTTCAGTGAACTTGGACCTTCAGGATCCAGAGAGAGCAAAAAGCAATTTTACAGCAGGTTGTGGTTTAACTCAGAAGGAAGCTCAGCACCACATGGCTGTTTGCTCACTTCCTCTTCACAGTGAGATGAGGCAGAGAATCAGAAACAAAGAACTTGTGGGTTGAGATAAAAACTGTTTAATAAGACAGAAAGAAAGTGGAAACAAAAATGCAATGATAAAAATATATATACAAATATATATGTCCACAATGCAATTACTCACCACCAACAACCAATGCCCAGCTACCAATACAACTGCCCTCTGACCGATGCTCCACTACCAGTGCAACATCTTACCACTTGCTGACAATCAATCAAGCAATCAATTCAGCAATCCCTGAGCAGCAACCCACTCCCAGCCAACTCCCCATGGCTGTATAGCCTTTTGTATCATGTCATGTGGTATGAAATAACCCCATGCCTAATTCAGATCAGCTGTCCTGGCTCTGCCCCACCCCCTGCTACCATGCCATAGTGGTAGTGGACATTCCTCACCAAGTGGCCTAGCTCCAGGGCACACACTCATCGCTCAACAACAACCAAAACATTGGTGTGCTGTGAACACTGTCTCAGCTGAAACCAAGACACAACACTAGACTTCAGGAGAGCAGACTATGACTTCTTCAAGGACCTGTTTGGAAGAGTTCTATGGGATAAGGCCTTGGAGGGAAGAGGGACCCAAGAAAACTGCTTGATATTGAAGGATTGCCTCCTCTAAGCTCAAGAGTGGCCATGAGCAAGAAGTCAAGTAAAAATGCCAGGAGCCTGACGTGGACAAGGAGCTCCAGGCAAAACTCAGGCTCAAGAAGTAAGCATACAGAAGTTGGAAGCATGGATAGATAATGCGGGAGGAATACAGAGACATTGTCTGAGCAGATAGAAATGAAGATGGGAAAACAGAAGTTCAAATGAAATTGAACCTGATGAGAGATATCAAAACGTAGAAGGGCTTCTATAAGTGCCCTGGTAACAAAATGAAGTCTAGGGAAAATGTGGGCTTTTTGCTGAATGAGGTGGAGTACCTGTTGACATGGAACTTGGAAAAGGCTGAGGTGCTGAATGGCTTGTTCACCTCAGCTTTTGCCAGCAGAACCAGCTTTTAGGAATCCCAGGACCCATCATTAAAGGTCTAGAGCACAAGATGAGGAACATCTGAGGGAACTGGGATTGTTTAGTCTGGACAAGTCTCAGGGGAAACCTTATCACTCTGTACAACTACCTGAGACGAGGCTGTAACAAGGTGAGCATTGGCCTTTTCTCCCAGGTAACTAGTGATAGGATGAAAGATAATGGCCTCAAGTTGCACCAGGGGAGGGTCAGGTCAGATATTAGGAAAAAAATATTCTCAGAAAGAGTGGTAATGCATTGGAACAGGCTGCCCAGGGAGGTGATGGAGTCACTGTCCCTGGCAGTGTTTAAGAAAAAGAGTTCATATGGCACTTAGAGAAATGGTTTATTGGGCATCGTGGTGGGTATTTGATGGTTGAACTAGGTATCTTAGAGGTCTTTTTCAACCTTGATGGTTCTATGATTCTACAGTAACAATCTGGATGATGAGGCAGATGGCACCCTCAACACATCTGCAGACGACACAAAACTGGAAGGACTAGCTGACAGACCAGAGGGTTGTGCTGCCATCCAGATGGACCTCAACAGGCTGAAGAGGTGGGCTGATAGAAACTTCATGAAGTTCTACAAGGGGATGTTGTCATGATCCAATGTCACTTTATCGTGACTTGGTCCTATAATTCTCGGGAGCAGAATTAAGACTCAAAAAATGGAGTTAAGTGCCTAAGCAAAATGATCTTTATTAACCAGGGGATGGATTCACGACGAGGGAAGAGCAGCAAAAGGGAAGGAAAAAGGGAGCGTCTGCTGTTACTGACAATGCTGTTACCGGCAGGACGAATTCGCAATGGAGGGGGGGGGATANGAGGCGGAATTCGCAAGGGGGGGGGGGGGATAACAGAAAAAGGAAAGGAAATGGGAGAGCTTGCTGTTACCAGCAGTAGCAGCACAGTTTGGGGGGGGACGAGGGAGGCGCCGTTCCTCCGCTTGCAGTACACGCTTCTCCTCACAGTTCTCTCTCTCACGATGCTCACTCTCTCCCACTCGCTCTCGCACTGCTTTGTCACCATTCTCTGCTCTCTCGCTGTTCTCCCACTTGCTCTCACCCTTCTCCCACCATTATCCCCACACATCCCTTCAGTTGCACCCTTTTTTATCATATCACCCCAACCCCCACTCGGGGGTGGGGCGCATGCCCAGTATGTGTTTCTAGGGGGCTCTGGAAAGTTCTGGAAGGGGCTTGGGTACTGTTGGATGGCTCCAGGGTGCAGGCTCCCAATTGGTGAAACTTCTGATTGGTGAACACTGTCCAGTTTCCAAGGTTGTGAGATGGCAAAGTCCTGCACCCTTCCCGCCACCAATGTTGAGACATATCCCTACNATCGCTCAACAACAACCAAAACATTGGTGTGCTGTGAACACTGTCTCAGCTGAAACCAAGACACAACACTAGACTTCAGGAGAGCAGACTATGACTTCTTCAAGGACCTGTTTGGAAGAGTTCTATGGGATAAGGCCTTGGAGGGAAGAGGGACCCAAGAAAACTGCTTGATATTGAAGGATTGCCTCCTCTAAGCTCAAGAGTGGCCATGAGCAAGAAGTCAAGTAAAAATGCCAGGAGCCTGACGTGGACAAGGAGCTCCAGGCAAAACTCAGGCTCAAGAAGTAAGCATACAGAAGTTGGAAGCATGGATAGATAATGCGGGAGGAATACAGAGACATTGTCTGAGCAGATAGAAATGAAGATGGGAAAACAGAAGTTCAAATGAAATTGAACCTGATGAGAGATATCAAAACGTAGAAGGGCTTCTATAAGTGCCCTGGTAACAAAATGAAGTCTAGGGAAAATGTGGGCTTTTTGCTGAATGAGGTGGAGTACCTGTTGACATGGAACTTGGAAAAGGCTGAGGTGCTGAATGGCTTGTTCACCTCAGCTTTTGCCAGCAGAACCAGCTTTTAGGAATCCCAGGACCCATCATTAAAGGTCTAGAGCACAAGATGAGGAACATCTGAGGGAACTGGGATTGTTTAGTCTGGACAAGTCTCAGGGGAAACCTTATCACTCTGTACAACTACCTGAGACGAGGCTGTAACAAGGTGAGCATTGGCCTTTTCTCCCAGGTAACTAGTGATAGGATGAAAGATAATGGCCTCAAGTTGCACCAGGGGAGGGTCAGGTCAGATATTAGGAAAAAAATATTCTCAGAAAGAGTGGTAATGCATTGGAACAGGCTGCCCAGGGAGGTGATGGAGTCACTGTCCCTGGCAGTGTTTAAGAAAAAGAGTTCATATGGCACTTAGAGAAATGGTTTATTGGGCATCGTGGTGATGGTTTGATGGTTGAACTAGGTATCTTAGAGGTCTTTTTCAACCTTGATGGTTCTATGATTCTACAGTAACAATCTGGATGATGAGGCAGATGGCACCCTCAACACATCTGCAGACGACACAAAACTGGAAGGACTAGCTGACAGACCAGAGGGTTGTGCTGCCATCCAGATGGACCTCAACAGGCTGAAGAGGTGGGCTGATAGAAACTTCATGAAGTTCTACAAGGGGATGTTGTCATGATCCAATGTCACTTTATCGTGACTTGGTCCTATAATTCTCGGGAGCAGAATTAAGACTCAAAAAATGGAGTTAAGTGCCTAAGCAAAATGATCTTTATTAACCAGGGGATGGATTCACGACGAGGGAAGAGCAGCAAAAGGGAAGGAAAAAGGGAGCGTCTGCTGTTACTGACAATGCTGTTACCGGCAGGACGAATTCGCAATGGAGGGGGGGGGATAACAGAAAAAGGAAAGGAAATGGGAGAGCTTGCTGTTACCAGCAGTAGCAGCACAGTTTGGGGGGGGACGAGGGAGGCGCCGTTCCTCCGCTTGCAGTACACGCTTCTCCTCACAGTTCTCTCTCTCACGATGCTCACTCTCTCCCACTCGCTCTCGCACTGCTTTGTCACCATTCTCTGCTCTCTCGCTGTTCTCCCACTTGCTCTCACCCTTCTCCCACCATTATCCCCACACATCCCTTCAGTTGCACCCTTTTTTATCATATCACCCCAACCCCCACTCGGGGGTGGGGCGCATGCCCAGTATGTGTTTCTAGGGGGCTCTGGAAAGTTCTGGAAGGGGCTTGGGTACTGTTGGATGGCTCCAGGGTGCAGGCTCCCAATTGGTGAAACTTCTGATTGGTGAACACTGTCCAGTTGCCAAGGTTGTGAGATGGCAAAGTCCTGCACCCTTCCCGCCACCAATGTTGAGACATATCCCTACATTCTTTTAGTCTTTTACAGATGTGCCAAGTTCTATACTTGTGGAGGAAAAATCCCAGGCACCAAGACATGCTGGGGCCACTCATTTGGAAAGCTTTCCAAAAAAGGTTCTGGGGAGTCCTGTTGGACACCAAGTTGAATATGAGCCAGAAAAGTGTCCTTGCTGCAAAGAAGGCTGATGATGTCCTGGGAATTAGGAGGAGTGACCTCCTGAGGGATGAAAGAGCTGCCCAGACCTTCCATTGTGGGGAACTCCAGAATCTGGAAGTCCTTCTAGGGCCTGAGGGCAGAAGGGGATACCATCGGTGCAGGTGTGCCCTGCTTGATGAACTTTTTGAGCAGATGGCCAGGCTGCAAGATGAAATTGCCAGGCTCAGAGGTATCTGGGAATTGGAGAGAGAGATTGATAGGAGGAAGGCTCAACGAACACATCGACAGCCCTTTCCTAAGTCCCTGCAAGGGGAAGAAACTAAGCCAGTATCCCATTTGCAGAAGAAAGGTCACAGTAACACACAAAACAAACGGGACTGGACCCTCATCTCTGCTTGGAGCAAAAGGAGGTGTCTCCCCCCTCCCTCCCATCCCCATCATCTCCCTAAGCAACAGATCTGAGGCTCTGGGGCTGAAGAAAGGAGAGTATGGGTAACAGTCAAGACCCAGGAAGTAATAAACATATTAAGCAGCTCCAACTGAGGAACCACATTAGAACTACTGCCACCAAAAAAAGATGAAGACTCTCAGTAACGCAGGAGTCTTCTCTGAGAGGCACTGAGGCCCCCATTTGCTGCCTGGAACAAGCTAGGTTTGTTCAACCTGACAAAGAGGAGGCTCAGAGGCGATCTCATTGTGGCCTTCCAATACTTGAAGGAATCTTATAATCAGGAGGAAAAACAGCTTCTTATGTGTAGATACTTTTAAGAAGAGTTTTAAATTGAAAGAGGAGAGATTTTAGTTAGATGTCAGGGGGAAATTTTTCACTGAGAGTGCTGAGGTGCCGGATGTGACATCCTGCTGTGGATGCCCCATCCATGGAGGTGTTCAAGCCCGGGTTGGATGTGGCCCTGGGCAGCCTCATCTAGTAGTTGGCAAGCCCACCACAGCAGGGGGGATGGAACTAGATGGTCTTTGAGGTCTCTTGCAACCTAAGCTATTTTCTCTATGATTCTTTGATTCTATAATTCTGTGATCCTGTGATTCTATGAGTGCTGTCAAAAGGCGGAGGAAAGTGATTCTTCCTCTCTGCTCAGCACTGATTAGGCTACACCTGGAGCACTTGTTCAGTGATGAGCTCTTCAGTACAAGAGAGACATGAAAATACTGGAGAGAGTCCAGCAAAAGGCAACTAAGATGATGAAGGGACTGGAGCATCTCTCCAATGAGAAGAGTCTGAGAGAGCTGGGGCTGTTCAGCCTGCAGAAAAGATGGCACAGAAGGGATCTTGTCAATCAGTACAGATACCTGAAGGGAGAATGCAAGGAGGACAGAGTCAGGCTCTTTTTAGTGGTGCCAAGTGCCATTACAAGAGGCAGTGGACACAACTGGAGTATAAGAGGTTCCCTCTGAACATCAAGAAATGTTTTTTTCATTATGCAAGTGCCTGAGCACTGGCACAGGTTGCCCAGAAAGATTGTGGAATGTCCTTTCTTGGAGATCTTCCATGGCCGTCTGGACTTTATTCTGGGCAAGTGACTCTAGGTGGCCCTGCCTGAGCACGGGGTTCGATCAGGTGACCTCCAGAGGTCCCTGCCGGCCTTGGTCATTCTGTGATTGTGTGATTATAAGAAAGTAACAGCCACAAATATTATCTTCCTTTTAGGAGATACCTCTTCTGCAGATTAGTAAAACTAATTTAATAGAAATAGATGGCTATAGCTTCATACATGCAAGTGACATGCAGCTATAATTTTGCAAGCATATATGTGCTTTAAGTGTGTATTTCTAGAGAGCAACAATTATATAATCAAACATGGTTTGATAAAGATTTTATCCATTTATGACTTGCTATTTATACTGATCTATTTTGAAATTCTGAACTCAAGATTAGTATGTAAGATATTTTAAATAATTGATAACATGTTTAAATAATTCATTGGAAAGATAGTTTTTCACAGTGAGGGTGCATCTATTTGCATTCCTCAATGCTTGAGGAAAGACAGTAGTTGCCTTTAAATTACTAGAGTAATTGTCTGTTGTGACTTGCAGGAAGTTTCACTGAAGCAAATTGCATTAAAATGTGCCCCTCACTGATTCAGTGTTACTGAATAGCATTGGACCACTCTCATGATGAGTTGAGAGGTGTATTTTAGGGCATAGGCACTGCAAGTGCATCTCCCTTTTTTCTTCCATTGAAAGAGCAAAGAGGATTCAGTAATCTGGGAGGCCACTTGAAATATAGGAGCCTCATCTCCTTCCTGCCTCTCTTCAGTTTGGAAATACTTTTTTCTCTTATATACTTTCCTTATTCTTCAGGTGCTGAAAGTCTAGCAGCTGAGAAGGGGCTTTCCTGTAGGGGCACACTGCTGTGATGGTGTCTCAATTGCTCTTGGTTTCCTGGGGAGATGTAGCTGGGTACCCAGTGTCATTGCCCAGATGTAAATGAAAACTGGAATTCCATTTTGCACGTAGGATGGCTCTTGAATCTTGACATTCAATTTCTCTGCAGGTAACCTTTGCAATATCAAAAAGAGGAAGAAGTTGGGGCTGTATTGAAATGTGAGAAAGGGTTTGTGGCGAAAGAATGGTTATTCTTCTCAAGTGCTTGTCAAGAAAAGGAAAAATACTTCTTAAAATCCATTCTGTTCTAGGTATTGCTGCATTTGCATCTGTTCCATTCATATCTTTGACCTACCAAGATATCTGAATAACTACCAAACTCACAGTTAATGAAGCAAGGGGTCTCTGCAGACTGCTATTTTATTCAAGATAATGAGTAAATAGAAGATTTGTGCAATCTAGTTTTGCATAATCAGGAGACCTTCACAACTTCATTACTTTTGAAGATTTTACTGATCTTACACCATCAGATATACAAGGGCTTATCCAAAAGCAATGCCTCTTATTTTATTATGTTGGCCCATGATGTCAGAGGCAGAAGTTGCTGGGATGGCAGTAGAGGTTGAACCTTCCCACCAATATTCTGTTTCATTTTCTTGATGTGCAACAGATGGAAGCAGAGGGACAGTTTGACAAAATGGTGTCTGACATGGAAGTGTGGATGGAGCAAAGGGGTGGAAGTCATTCAAGCAGAAAAAAATGGCACCCATTGACTTTCATTGATTTTTGCTGAATGCTTATCATAGAATCATGGAATCATAGAATGGTTCAGGTTGGAAGGGACCTTAGAGATCATCTTGTTCCAACCCCCCTGCCATGGGCAAGGACACCTCCCACTAGAC
>WBMW01000083.1:22138-68279 GCA_013396635.1 Penelope pileata
ACTCTCTGAGTGCGGCCATCCAGCCAGTTCCTTATCCAGCGAGTGGTTCGTCCATCAAACCCATATTTATCCAGTTTATCAACTGTTTATTATTTATTTATGGAGACCAAAAAATGGATATTTGCACACTGAATATCTGGTGGTGCATTTCAGCAGTGGCAGCAGTGATGTGAAAGGCTACACTCTGGATGGCCATGCACAGCTGTCACACCACGAAATAAAGAGCGTCTTGATTCACATGAATCATTAATCCACATGAATCAGCGGATTACATTCAGGGAACTGTGTATGGAGCTGAATATCGGCTTCAATGCACTGGAAATTATGTTGGCAACATTGGAATTTTGCCTGGTGGATCCCACAGATGCTCAAACAGGAACAGAAAGAATGCCATATGCAAGATGTCAGGACCTATTGAACCAATACAAGGCTGAAGATGACAGTTCCCTGGATCACATCATTACCAGTGATGAGACTTGGTTTCACCACTATGAGCTGAAGTCAAAACAACAGCCTGTGGAGTGGTGACATGTGAATTCCCCATTGAATAAAATGTTCAAGATGCAGCCCTCAGCTGGTAAACTGATGTACACTATCTTTTGGGATAGGAAGGGGTGATCCTTCTGGATTTTGTAGAACTCAGACAAACCATAAGCTCTGTGCCCCTACGTCACAACACTGACTGAGCTGAAGGCTCCAACTTCCAGAGTCTGGTCAGAGAAGAAGACAACCTTCCTCTTGCAACACAATAACACCAGGCCCTGTACCAGTTTGGAGACCATGGAGCTCATTGCCAATCTTGGCTGGACTGTCCTACAACACCCACCTTATTATCTGGATTTGGTACCCTCTGACTTCCATCTGTTTAGGCTGATAAAAGGTGGACTGCATGGACAACATTATCCTAGTAACAATGCTGCCATAATAGCTATGAAACAGCGGGTCAACCCCTCAGGTGCAGATTTTTATGAGTATGGCATGTAGGCTTTTGTTCATCACTGGCAAAAACACATAGCTCATGGTGGTGACTATTTTGAAAAATAGCATTTTGTAGCAGGGAATTTGCTCTGCCAATAGTGTTACTGTGTTCTTTGTATTTGTTGTAGTTCCCATGGAAATAAATAGGAGGCATTACTTTCAGAGCAACCTACGTACTAATATAATCTGCATATAATGTAGCATTGGAGTCAGCATTAAGATTCCGGCATTCTAGGCATACACGTATTACATGAATACTGAAATCGCAAATCCTGTGATATCTTACTGGCTTTCTGAGCATCTTTTAATACAAACAGCACACCAACATATTACCTAGAATTTCACCCGTGAGATATGAAAATGGAACAATATTCTCTCTTAGGCTCATTTTTCTTCTACAGAGTCAATTTATTACCTCAACTGTTGAATGTCTACTTCCCTTATTATTTACTTTTTGTAGACACAGATAGAAATTAATCTGTATACATAAAAGTGCTTCCAAAATGGTTATTACATGAGTTTCGAAAGGCACATACACAAAAATATTTGCTCAAAAGAAAAGGTATTGTAGGTTCTTACTGTGCCATTCATGCTCTAATATTTCCCTGCTTTTACTGATGTTTCTCTTTTTTCAAAAGTCCTTATCAGGTATAGTCCCATGAAGTAATAGTTAAAAATCCCAAGAAAGTATCACATTTTCTGCTATAGTAAAGACTAGCAGGATTTAGAATTTTCTCATCTTCTATCTCTTATCAGCGTTTTAAAATATCTTCAGTGTATCACCTATTCTCTCAAGTATTACAGGGAAGTTACGAGTGGTTGCACTAGTCATTTTTGACTGGATGGTGGTAGTTGAGTTTTTTTAATAGTAGTTTGACATATGATGGTAATACCATTGGAAACAATGATCCAAAAGTGCAAAGTAAAAAAAAGTAGTTAACATTCTTAATCTGAAAATAAATCAAAAATAATGAGGTAATGTGAAATTGAATTGTTTCACATATTTGTGCTGCCCTTCTGTTGCTGAATAGTGGCTCTGTCCTACAGAGATATCACTCCAGTACTCAAAATAATTTTCAAAATTAATCCTATCTTACTGAAAGAATTTATTTTCTCACATTTCCCTTAATCTGAAATGTTATCTCCTACATAATGTATATATGCTTGTAATTTACTGTAGCCTTAAAGATACAGTAGCATGATGTAGTAAGTACTATACCAGTTGACATGGCATCAGACATATTTCAAATAAATATATGATCTGTTGCCTTTTACCATTTGCTTTATATGCAGAGCTGAAGATGACCACTTAAATGACTGATTGGCTGCATTTTTCACTTTGAACCAGCTGAATTCCTTACAATGACAGTAACGTCTGTGTTGAAGGCGCTGGACCTTGACTGTTGGCCTGGTAAAAGGATAATAGGTATGTTTTTAATCATGAATTACTTGTCCTCCCCAGCTGAATGGACTCCAAACCAATGTGTCAACATTATGCTTGATATGAACAGAATTGGCTCTACCTCCCTTTGTGTTCTGATGCTTCAAACAAATAAACCATGAGATTTGTTTCCCCTTTGAGTTGTAACTGTATATTTTTTGTACATGCAAAACACAAATCCAAATGTTCTTTTGTCTATTAGAACAATTACAGAGGAAACCTGGAAGGCTGCCAAATTTCTGGTAATTGAAAAAAGAGCGGAATCTTTTATAACTCAGATGGGCAATGGAAGATAACTTCCTTGCCCTTTGGCTATAAATATTTATGAAATTGTCTCGTAGGAAGAGAAGTGAGAGTGGGGGGTAGAAGGCAGTCCTTGTAGTCTATAAGAATTTCTTTTGAAGTTTGAGAAAGATAGCCCCTGTCATGATACCCCAGAACTCACGTCCCTGGTGAAAATGATCTTATGATGCAGGACACAGTTTCTGCAGGGGCCTGTTGGTTGCAATTCACAACAGCCTGGAAACACCCTATAAATCCTGTCATTAAAACCAGCTGGGACTTATTAGGGGAGCAATTGTGAAGGAGAATTCACCTTCAATAAGGATGAAGGAGGAATTGTCAGGATTGCCTTCAGGGACTTCCTACCTAAACTTGTATGAAACCTCTCCACCCCCTCTCTTTTCCATTTTCCATTTCAATGATACTGAAAATTGGGCCTGGAAGAGAGAAAAAGAAAGTAATAAAAATAGTAAGAGATCATGTAGATAAAATGCTCTAGACATCCTATGTCTTTGTTTTTCTCTCTAAAATCGGTCAATGCCAAATTTAATTACTACAAGTGAATTTGTATGAATATAAGAGTCAACTGTAAAAGCATCCCCTTATAAATCAACTACAGTCAAGCTGGTATTAGGTACACACTGCTTGAAAATACGGACCTTCCTGTGTTTTTCAAGTTGGTGTACATGTTCCAAAAAACAATTTGAGTCAATATACATTTACAAACAAGTTTAAGGCTGATTTTCTGAACCT
The DNA here is from genome assembly GCA_013396635.1 of Penelope pileata. NCBI lineage: Eukaryota > Metazoa > Chordata > Aves > Galliformes > Cracidae > Penelope > Penelope pileata. The sequence goes on from WBMW01000083.1 coordinate 25,593, forward strand.
GTGGGAGCTACAAATTCTAGAAAGACTCTCTGAGGAAAAACATCTAAGAAGAGCCTATGTGCACTGTATCAAATGAATAATTTCATTGATGGTAAGTAGGTACATTCTAAAAAGAAAGAAGGTTTTTCTTACTTGTGTTTCTGAAATATATCATTACCATCTATTCGACAACAGAGAAAACCCACAGAAGCACACAGGCTTAAATATGATAGCTAGCAGACTTCAGTCCTATTCATTTGATCACTTCTGACTTGCAGTTGAACTGAGATTTTCAGCTGAAGCAGAAAACCCAGTTTTCTTAGTTGCATCATTTTCCCTCACGACCAAACTTTTTGGAAGGAAGTTCTGCTTTCTGTAGTGAAGAGGGGATGTGTTCAGGGGAGTTACAGCTGAATCAATTAACGTCAATCAGCATTTCTGCATAATTAGGAGAGGTGTGATGGGCCCTCATTGCTCCGCAGGTGATGATGGGAGGGTGGTTCCAAAGCTTCTTTATATGAGAACACATGCACACTTAAAAAGCTTTTCCTGATATGCCTACAATCAGACTCTCCAAGTGAGGCCTTGCTGGTCTGAGAAAGAGTTGTTGCTGCCCTGTAACAGTTGAGTAAGAGCTGATGGGTATGTGTTCAGAGCTAATTATGCGATTGATTTGGAAAAGAAAACACACAACTGTTAGTGTTGTAAAGGTGGTTTTACAAAAATTATTATTATTCTTTTTTTATGGCTATGGCTAAATCTTAGGGGGGGGGGAAAAGAGTCTAACAGTGCTATTCTTGCACTGCTACAGGTGCTGGGTAATTATCACTAAAACTACAGGTTTTTGCCATTGTAAATAGGAGTTGGGCCATGGATGCTTTGTTGCAAGTGAAATAGCAAGGCAGATTGTCTGCAGTTACACAGGGAATTGATTTTTTGATTGGTGAGATGAAGAAAAGCCTAAAAAAGTGAACTGAGAAGAAAAATCACCATCTGCAGACTGAACATCTGATCAGATAAATGGAGAGTTATTGAGATACAGGGAGCACACATGCAAATTTACCCTACTTGGAAATCTCACTGAGTAGCTAAATTTTCCCTGTTCCTGCTCAGACATGCTGAGCAATTTGTGGTTGTAGAGGTCCACAAAAGAATTGTAAATTGTGTTGGAGTTCCTTTTGTTTCTAGAGTTGAAACTAAAAGGTACTTTGTTTTCAAAATACTGATTAATCTCAACTGTTAAAATAAGATACTATGTGTTGGAAAAAAAAAAAAAGTGTTCAAGGAGAAGGTGAATAGCAGGTTTCAAGGGAGATCCTGGAAAATGGCACTCAGAAAAATTAGTAAGGGTAAAATTTGTAGCTGAGGCAGAGTGGTGAGCGGCTACAGTTTGCTGGTAGGACTGGGGGTAAAACAAGAACTGTAATTCAAAAGAAAAAAATAATTCAGAATTTGTTTTCACTTCTCCTTGTTGCAGAAGATTTTTTTTAATAGCAGAAGTGTAAAAGTGCATGTTTGTGCTGCATAGACAATTGTTTGTAATTCTGAGTGTGTGATGTGGAAGATACTGCCTCTATGTTCCCTCTCAAAAGCAATCAAAGGTACAAATTCAGAATATATCCCAAATCACGCTGTTAACACTGACTTATTTTGGAAGGTCTCCAGTAACTGTGAAATTGTTTCTATTGCTGAAGACCTCACAAAGAGAGAGTTTTGCTGAATCAGTAATTCTGGAACCAGTTTTCAGTAATTGTTATTTTCTGACAAAAGTTTCACCAACAAATTTCATCTGGGACAAGCTGTGGTCTCCACCAAGGAGGTGTCCTTGGAGGAAGATACGCTGTTTCCCAGGTGAGTTCTGCAGGCAGAAGGAAAGACCCTCGCTGTTTTTGTAAGAACTAATGTGGTTGTGATTTTGTATATGCATTTAAATATACAGAAGGCAAAACTTTGCCCTTTCTGTGAGACTGAAAATAAGTTCGCATTCCTTGAAGTCTGTGTACAGTACCTATATAAATAACATCAAGCCTGTTCGTTTGAAGATGAGTTCTACTTATGTACTATAAAATATACTTCTGTGACAATAAAGAGATATAGTGGCTCTTGCTGAACAGTAGAAAAGCTTTATTTATTTATTATTTATTTACAGATTAGTTCTAAAAAACATAAATGCTCTGAGCTGATCTCACCCTTCTTACTTTTGGTTTATTTGGTGAATGAAGTAATGAACTATGAACCTTTTAAATAGGTTTAATTTGGCTCTAGGAATGTCTCTCCCCTTGGTAAATTAGTGTTGTTGTATGTTAGGCACAAATATGTGTCTGTCTACGTCAGCCCATCTTACCATCATCTCTCACTAAAAAAGAAAATAAGGTTGGGATTTTCTAGTTTTCAATAGTTTCTCTTTCAGTCAATTCTACCTTTTCCGTTATCCACAATGTTCGCTCTCAAATCAGTAGTTGTGTTGATTTATTGACAAACCACAGTTTATAGTAAATGTTATCCCAGGATAACATTATCTGAAGCACATGTACTGAGTGGCTGAGTAGGAGCTGTCATGGATTATTCAAGACCATGCTTTACAAAAACAGCATATACCACAAGACCAAACAGACTAGGAAGACTTTTGTTGTTGTCGTTCAGGGTTCTTAAAAGACATCATCTAGGCTCAAAAGAATGAAATGGGGAAAAAGTTAGCAGCATGCTGAAATCACTGGTATCCACCATAAATTGCTTTCTTTACCAAATGGAATGGCTTCAGGATGAGGCAAAGACAAAGGTAATCTTTACAGTTGTTCTTTCCAACCTGTCTTCAATTCAAATCTCTTTTTGCATGTGCTTGCACAGTTTTATTAGGCTGCCTTTACTTGATAATTGAAATATCTAATGTGGATTAAGACCTATTTCCACTTGAGTTTAGTCACAACTCCAGCATTTGTCTAAGCTTCTAATTTTCGTGTATTCTCTTCAGACATAGACACATTTATATTCTCTTTCAAATAAGGAAGTTGAGTTCCTTGACCTTTAGCAAAAGTGATTGTTTTTATTTTAAAGAAATAATATACTTACTATGCCTAATACCTGGATTTTGCTTCTCTGCTATTTTCTGACAACAACGGATGCATTAGACAGCTAGGAAGTACAATGTAAGCTTGTTTTGTAAACCAAGCAACCTTTTTTCTGACCATGATGGAGTTACGCATGTAGAATTTAAACAAGAGCTTTTCCAGCAGCTAGATAAGCAAATGTCTTACTGAGAAAGATGGAAGACTCATGGTAATTCCTCTGTCAGAATGCAATGGAAAATAAGAGCTGTCACCTAGAAAATGACAAAGCCATTTCAAGTCCCTGTAGATTCACATTCTATCTTTCACTGAACAAATATGCTGTTAAAGGTGTTGGCCTGTAAGCTAAACATAGAAAATGTTGTTTTGGAATCAGGGCAGAACTATTAATCTGTGTTAGAAATATATTATAATTACTGAACTGTTTACATTAGGAGTGAGCCTTTCTAGAAACTCTCTTCTAGGCAGATCACAAAAACTGGAAATAAAATGCTTCCGAAAAGTCTACAGACTAAACAGATATGAAGTGTCTAGGATCGTGATGAATATTTACCCAGTGTTGATTCAGTCTGTGTAGAGCTAGATATAAAACGCAAATTTTGTCAGCTCCCAGTCCAGTAAACTACTCTCTTGGTCATATGGACTGGTAAGTGATGACATTGGGTCACACCCAAGACCACTTGAAATATTCTCTTTAATTTCTCTGCAGCCTTTTCTTATGCGTCTTTTTTTTCCCTGAAAATCTATCTGCCTCTTGTAAGATGAGACTTTACCACTGCCCTTTTAATAGCACTTCTCTCATTTTTCTGCTATGCTGCTTATTAAACAAAACACTATATGCAGTCAGAGTATGAGGTTTGCAGTCCATATAGCTTTTCTAAAGCTAACTGCCCTCCGTTTTGAAACAGGGCCTCGGACTTGGTTTAGATACCTGCATAATGTATGTGTGCTGAGTTAGATGTTTTATGGAGACAATGTATGGGGGACGGGTGGGCTATTAACGAATGCTTTGCTTGACCAGCTTGAGCAAAGCCTTCCAGACAAGAGGCAAAACAAAGCCTTCCAGATAACGGTTTGCATATCAAAGCTTCCCTGATAAAGATGAACAAGACAGAGCTTCTCTGATAAGAATGGGCAAAACAACCCAACTGCGCAGGTGCAGCGAACCAAGGGTCAGAAGTTCAACACTGAGGAAGACTATCAGCCTTCATCCTGCGACCCCCAAGAAGCTACCATGAAGACCCTCTGGATGGCACTACGCATGCTCATGTGGGAGGGAACTTGTGTTAATCATTTTGGGGAGCTAATTGGAATATGTATGAGATTCCCGAGGAATGTGATGAATATGTATGTTTCTGTGACATAAAAGCAGAGGAGTAAAATGGGACGGTGTGCATACTTGGCGGAGCTATCCCCTATGCACCCGGCGCCGCAATAAAGGGATACCTGCTCAACATAATACAGTGTTGTGTTGAGTTTCTCCGAGTTTTTCCGGGATCAGTTTCTCCCATCCATTGGTCAAAAACATATAGTTTCTATCTGATTAGGGCTGGCCTCTGCTCAACCTTTTGTGCAGGGCTGATTTAGATTTTCCAGCTCAGTCACGGCAGGAAAGATAAACCCTGAACCACATGATGATGTTGGCAATGTCAGACAGTGGAAATGAAGTCTCCAGGGGATACCAATTGACATTTCAACACTGACTACTGAAGAATAGGCTTGCACCCACGCACACACTAAATAAATAAATAAATTTACAGGGGAAAAAATGTTAAAAGTCTTGAAAGTTGAAAGCATGGTGAAAAACCTACCATGCATTTGCAAATGGAAAGTGAGCACCTATTTTACTTTTTGTGTGTCTCTTTACATAACAAATGGAGACTGATCTTAGATACTTCCTTCCCTCCAAAGGTATCAGATTGTGTTCCCAGGAGTTGTAAGCGTCTCAGCCATGTTTTATGAAGAGCTACAAACAAAGTGGAACTAAGACTGTCATGTTCTGGTAGGAATACAAACATGCAGAGCTCCCTTAGAACTAGCCCTTCTATGAGTTTTTTAAACCAGTAGGCCTGTTTTTCCTTCTGATTTGCACCTGACTTACACCAGCACAGTTCCACAGCCTCAGTTAATTTTAATTCATGCAGGCAGAAAACAAGAATCTTTCTGGATGTTTTTGGGAGATAGAAGCTTGTTTTCATCTGACTCTTGCATTTTAATTTTTCTTCAAGCTCTAAATTGCATTTATCTTATAACTTAAGGGAAAAAAATGGGTGAGAAAAGAAGAGAGCATATTCAAGTCATAATAAAAACCTCTATTTGATTCCTCCCACCCCCTTTTCTCTTCCTCTTTCTTCTTTCTTTTCATTGACATTTCCTATGATGAGCACTAGGAAAGAATAGCTATTGCCTCTCTTGTCAGTTTTGTTTTGTCAGCTCTGAATGCTGGATCTTGCTTTGCCATTTTCAAGGTCTCTTTCAATCCCTTGAACACAGCTGGCACTTCAATCAAGAGCTCACACTGTGAAGAAGCTGGCAGTTGATCCTCCACCAACTTTGTGGAAAATGTATAATAAATTTCACAGTACACAGTAGAATACCCTTTTCATTTCATCATTGAGAGTCTGCTTCACTCAGGAGTTCTATACAAAAATATTAATAATGTCCCATTCTCCTGGGGAATGTGAGCATTTGAGGTTTGAACTTCACTGACCCCTGCTTGTCAGATTGATGCAACTTTAACAAATTCAGTAAAGGAAGACTTTTTGTTACCCAGTTTATGGTTTCATTAGCGTCACTTTTGAGAATATTTTTTTAATCAATTCTTGGAAAAAGTTATGGGAATTGAAGGGTGTAAAGAGAGTCTGTGAGTAACCAGCATCACAGAACTGCATAATTGAACTGTGCTATAGAACGGATGGTAAAAGATTTGAATAATCTTACCATTTAAATTTTTAATTATATTTCAGTTATCAAAGACATCTAAAACCTCTTGTATCTTTTTTTTGTTGTGTATTTGCTTTGCAGTGTTTACTTTATGCAGCCAGATATTAAGTCACACAAAATTCCTGTTAGCTTAAGTTAAGAGGGCAGCAGCATGAGTGCAGTCTGAATGCCTGTCTGGGAATATTACAAGAACATTTTCACTAAGTTCTCCCTTTGGAGGGGAAAAATCGTCTGTCAATGGGGACTGAGCAAGCAGGACTGCTGTCTGAGGATGGCTTGTGAGGCTGTAACTTTTGTTCTGGTTATGGAAAAGGAATTGCTGAAGCCAGTGTGTGTGCAGGAAATCTGACAAGAAGCGTCTCTTCCTAAGCAAGATAGGATCTCTGTGTTATGGCTTTCTCTGTTAGTCTGGTCCTGCAAAGCATGTGATTCTCTAAGGTGGCTGAGGTCTTCAGTTCCCCTTAGTCTCATTGAGCTAGAATAGAAGTATTAAAGCAAGAGTGAGTTCAGTGCTGCTTTACTCTTATGAAACTCCCTTAACTCACTGTATAAAGCACATTCTTTCTTGATTTACATGCACAATCTAAAGTAATGCACTTATAGCATACTTGCTTTTAAAATGTGAGCATTTTGAAGACAGTTGAACTATGTTAGAAATGCTCATAAAAGAGAAAAGTTTGCCCTCTCTTTAAGTAGGGCATAAGTGTTCTTTCTTACATTCACCATTTTGGGATCACAGAAAACAAAGACACAGGGAGCTCTTACAATTGTAAAGAATATACTGAAAAGAAAGCATCCGAGTTTAAAAAATCTAAAGTCCATTTAGTAATGAATTTGGGGAACGCTGCATTTTTGCTTCAAAAACAGAAAGCCTGCCAGATGGAGTCCAATTCCAGTAACACCAAAAGGAAATGGAACGGATGATATTTACAGAAAACTGTCTGCTGAGGGGGTTTGGTGTGCACCTAGGGTGGTTTTTTTCTTCTATTTAATTTTTTATATTCTCTCAGTTTCCTCATTCCCTCTTTCCACTGCATGAAATGACAACCATGGCTAGTTTAGCAAGTTAAGATGTCATTGTGGGTTTTCTTTGCTACAAAGGAGACATGCCACTGTCAGCCACTGATCTAACAGCAGGAACACTGGCCTGATAGCTGAACGCTGCTGAAAACTGTCCTTGGGCTTTTTTCTTTCTTCTTCACCTCTTCAGACTAATCCTACCTTGTCTGGGGAATTGCTCCTTGTCTTAACACCCAGATGCTGATTGTAAATAAATTGTTTTTATCTTAGACAGTTCAGCTCACAAATTTTCCAAATGTTTGTTCCAAATACTAGTTCAGTGTTATGTAAAGCACACTGCACACATTTTACAAAGGCTTAAATGCAGCACTCTAGCCAACATTTATAATGGTAAAATGCAGTGTCACCATAGTGAGAGCTGATCAGTCTGAGAATGCTTTCAATATAGCTAATGTATTGACATGCATAATTTCACAATTACTTGACCTGAGGTGAGACAGTTCCCATCTTTAATTTCTCTATTCTTATATTAAACATAACCTCTTTCCCTGTGTATTCAGTTGTGTATTTAATTCATATAGAAATGGTTCACTAACTAGATTTAAGCATGTTTGCATGGAACAAATATTTTGGTTGCTTTACAGATTTGTGATGAATCATACTGAATTAAAATAAAAGGTTCACTTTTATAATTTTATGCATACTACCAACATGAATGAAATATAATCTGGCAGATCATAAATTGCAGATGCTACATTTCCAGGCATTTGAAACTCTGGTTATTAAATAGCCAATGGCTGAAACACCTTATCTTAAAAATAATAGCTTTCCTGAGAATTTAATTAGCTCATCTGCAGGGGTTATCTCTGGCTCTCTGAAACTAGCTTTGTTGCAGACATTGGGGAGTACAACTAAGACTCATCTTATTAGCATGGAAGGTTAAAACTCCAGTACTGTCTTGTATCAGGATATAATCTTTCATGTTTCACAGATCTGGTTTTCACAATGAGCTGCAGTGGAAACAGGGGAAGGGAAAAGGGCAGACTTGAAAGAGCTAAATAAATATCCAGTTTAAGGAAGTTCCTTCAGGCTTTTTATTCAATGACTCTGATAAATATGATTCAGATGAAGAAACAAGGCTGGCAGGGATCAGTGAACTACGATTTGATCCAATAATTTCCCTCAACTGAATTTCTAAGTTGATGTTTAAAGAACAATGTATTTATATGATGCTGAAGTACACCCTATTTTGTAGAGTAGTGTTAAATATATACTGCATTAAGAGATTCTGCAGCAATCAGATACATTTTCTCAGGATCAAATTGTTTCATTTTAATTTTAGTTAGGAAATACCATTCTTTGACAGCTGTACTGATGTTAAACATTAAAGTCATGAGAACAAGCTTGTGCTCACATGAAAGCGCTGAAGATTTTGCATCTCTAGCTAAAAATACACAATATATTATGCAGCTGTTTCGCATGGCCTGGTTTTAGAGCCAACATATTAAATTATTTGTGAATTTTTGTTTCAGGGAGATCGCTGTCGTATAAACCTGCATTTTGTTATGATAAAAGGAAGCTGTTGTATCTTTCTTGCTGGCAATACACAGCCTTTTCATAGGAAACCTCCTTCCCACGTGCATTGTGAAATAACAAGTAAAATGACCCTCCAGGGTCATGGGATAACACTCATGAGTTGCTGCTTGCTTTTTTTTTTTTTTTTAAGTGGCACCTGCTGTGAGGTTCTCAGTGTAAATCGAGAGTGCTTGCAGCAAATCACAGATGTTTTACACACTGGAAAAATGGACAGGAAGCAATCACTAAAGGAAAAACAGAACCAGTGGGGGAGTGCAAAGGAGGAGAGAAAATACTTTGCTTTACATTTTCTTTGCATTCTCTTACCTAGCAACATCCCAATGCTCTTCTTTTGACCAACTTTTTAGTTAAAATCTTGCATAGCAGATGCAGGGTGCCTTTGTTGCTATACTCTCCTGTTACAAGCATTAACCCAACCTATAATTGTTTTTCCTGTAGAGATGTGGGAGAGGGGCGATTATTTGCTTTTCCTTTGAATTTTGGTAACAAAAAATAAAAATACAGTAATAGAATGGAAACTTTTTGTATTTATAATTTTCTAAGTTTTTCTTAAACTTCTCTCCAAACTGTCATATCTGACTGAATTATATTTGTGTAGAATGAAGAAAAACAGAAGCCTATAGAGATCTATCTGAAAGGCAACCAACATCTCTACTGAGGAAGTAGACAAAACACTTTTGTAAGCTACCCTTTCAGATACCATATTGATTCTATTTTCTGTAAAACTTCTTCTTGTATCCATTCGGCCTTTCATAGTTCTTCCACGTAAATTCCATTTATTTCAACTTTGTGGAGATGGCTATGAGTCATAAACACAAGATCCTTAGGAAGGAGAGAGAAAGCTTGAATGAAAGAAAGATTATTCGTCATTTTTACAATGTTGCTTTTTATGATTTACTGAAAATAGCAGGCACATGGACAGGCCCTCTGCTACTGTAGGGTAGAACTTCTCATCAAAGCTTTTTTCAGTGATGATAGAATCTTATTAGCTGTTATTAACTACGCTAACGATTGTAAGAGAGGTAACCCAGAAGGAAGAGTGTGAGTACAAGGCTGTGGCTATTACAGACTGTGGCATTCATGTATCTGATGAATAGGTCTGGAGCATCATTCCCTACAGCATCCTGTCTAAGACTCCCTGCAGGATGACTGTTAAGTAGTTTTTTTTCCTAGAGTGCCTCACAACAGCATGCATTGGTGTGTGTTATGAAGGAGACAGACAAGTTAATACAAATTTCAGAATGGTTTAAGGACATGTACATGTAATCATGTTATCTCTGGGTAAATAAAGAATATCAGTCAGAAGCAACCAATCTCTAGATATCAAAGACAGATGGTCTTCAGGGTGAGTTTGCTTCAGTACTCTCCTCTGCTGTATTTACCTTTCATTGTTTAGTTTCTTTTTATCTGACTGTTTCATATCACTATGTCCAAGATTTCAAAAGCATATCCCCTAAGAAGTTCCTGGGGACAATATATGCCTTACTGTTCCTCTTCAGACATCAAAAAACACAGGATGTGCTTGGCAGGCAGGACTGATGCCTCTTGCAAGTGAAGAGCATCATGGAATCAGGGGTGAACGAATTATGGGAGTGGAGGTGCCTGTAGCCAGCAAGATCACTTAAAAGAAACCAGATCAGAAGACAGAAGGATCTAATTTATGGGAAAACCAGAACTTGCCCTACAACAGAAACACATCTTCAAATTCTGTTGTTTTTATGATAGTCAGTGTTTCACAGAATTCTGGTCCAGTAAACCAACACAATGGATCCCTTTAGACTTCTTACTTAAAAAAAAAAAAAAAAAGTAAAAAATAGAGCGAATGAGCATGTTTCAAGTACTGATATGCTGTCTTACTACTTCGTACAAAGCTACTATGCAGATTTACTGTGTTCACCCATTTACTAAAAGAAAATTACAGTCGGTCCCTGTATAACATGCAGCCTGTTCAAGAGTACACACTTAATCAAGTAAAAAGCCTTCCTAAAGGCTAAAAAAGGCTAAGAAAGAAGATGACTGCTATAGCCTTGTTAGCAATGTGTTTAAATCTGCCACTTAACAATCTATATGATCATGAAATAAAACTTCTTCAATCTCAGTTGCATATCCATTAGTAATTACCCATTACAGTCAGACTGGTCTTAAGTAAATAAACACAAACGAGGGAGTCATTATGAAAGAAGAGTCCAAAAAGGAAGAGGTCTTAAATTGGTACAGTTACACTGTAGATCTTTTTCTTTGTACACGTCCGTGTACTTCTTCGGCTTCTCTTTTAACACAACTGTAGATCTTGTGTAGAGAATGCATGAATTAACAGTTCATCAGATATTTTTAACACAAGGAAATTTTGAATCATGTTTTCCCCGAGGCTGCAAAATTCTTAGCTTTAAAATTATATGTCCTCCTTTGATTAATGTATGAAATGTAAGACTACTGAATTTTTCCTTTTTTTTTTTTTAAATATAACCCTTTTCTATAAACCTTTATATATAGTCCAACTTGTTTTGTTTCACAGACTTTACACAGGATTTTAACATACTTTTTAAAAAAATTCTTTCTTATCAACATTTAAAGTGAGAACTGGTTTTGTGGGCTAAAAATGACAAAAGGTAGTTTTTTTGAGTTACACCCACATAGCAGGCACATGAGAACTCACCCCAAGCCAAGCAGAACCGAACCCAATCCAGATAGAAGCTGTGTGACTACATTGTCATGGCACAGAGCCCAAGATAGTAAGCCCCACTAAGAGGCACTAAAGCAGTTACACAACTTTTGGATCACCTAGCTTGGAGAGTAACCAGGATGTGCTTACGTTTGTCAGCAAAAGATAGTATGAATAGAGTTTCAGAGCAGTGAAACATGCGGGTTTAACGTGTACTGTAAATGCATATTCTAAGTTAGCACTGGAAAGAGTATGAAGCTGGCAACTGTGTAAACTTAAGATCTTAGACAAGGTTATATAGGAAATAAGGTAGTACTTGCATATTCTAATTACTATTCTTTCAACTTTTTCCATTAATAGATCCATTTGCAAAACTGTAAACAACACTTGAATGCTGGGCACAAAGGATCTGCTCATAAAGACTTAGGCAAATTTAGTAAACTAACTCTTGTTCAAGTCTTTTATTTTCTTTCTTCACATGTTTAAAATATATTTTTCCTCAATTCTAAGCCATTCTCTGCAACTGGTTTGTTGTCCCTTATCACTTTGCCTGGATGCAAGAATCCATTCTTACTTTAAATGCATCTTATCTTGTGGATAGACCTTGGGTTAAAATTCTGCTAGCTTACTTCTGTGTGAGCTTGCCTTTCTTTTTAGACTTTTCCTTTGGGCAGAAAGATCCAATTTCTTGAGGCCTCCTTCTCTTTTGAAAGTGGTGGTGTTGATTTGCTGCTGGAGACACAAAATCATTGCAACTAGAAAGACTTGTTACATCTGGGTAAGGTAAAGACTTTCTACGCCTTGTGAGTGTGATTATGAGTACTTCTGTAGGCACGTGAAGGATGATGTACTTTTATTCAGTAGACCACAAACAGGCTTTGAAGAGATTGATTCCCTAAGAAGGGCAACAGCAGAGCAGAGGATCAGTTTCCTGTGTTTGTCTGTCATCCTGTGTGACTTCTAGTGTGTTTTATTTTTTGTCTTATTTGGTCTTCTGTAACACAAATTCTTTAATAAGTAGCTCTTGACTTAAATCACATTAACAGTATACTCCTAAAATTATTCTCCTGAGTATTCTCAATAAAAAAAAATAAATAAATATATAAATAAATAAAGAGTTTCTCTATGGATAGGAAAAAACATTTGAAACAATGTTGGGTATTTTGCCAAGTCTGTCAAAAGAGTAGCGCTTTCACTTTCTCAGCTCTGTCTCATTAAAATTGTATTCTAATTCTGTCTCATCTTGGTCTCTTTGCTCCGTAAGTCATTGCCTGCTCATTAGTTGTAGTGTGAGAGATGAAATTTATTCAAACCTGATAGCAGGAATGAAGAATTGAAAGGCAGGCAGCTGTGAGAAATTAAATTAGCTTGTTCTAATGCTTTTTTGACATGATTTTTTTGATTGCCATAGGTTACTATAAGTGTCAGTTTGGATTTGTGGTACTATCTTTGTTCAATTTGTTGTGTTGTTTTTTTTTTAAAATGGTTTTAAATGCTCAACTACACTTTCCTTTGTCACACTGAAATAATATTGAAAGTCTATGTTGATAATAAGGTCAAATATTACTTTCTACAGTATTCTGTAATTATTTTATCATCGTAGTTGTCTAAAAAAGATTAAATTTTTGCAATTGTTTTAAAATAAATTCTTCAGCCCACTATTTAGATAAACAGGATACACCCAGTGAGGTCTGGGAAAATCATATGCATTATAGCTCACATGCAATACAGAGGGGAGCTGAGCTTTCTAGCCCACATGGTCTCTCTCAGGCTTTGAATGTCAAAATTACACACAAAGGAATTTCTAATTTTGAATATAGGAGAGTATTAGAAGCAAACTGACTTAAAGCACAGCACTTTTCTGTTATAAAATTGAGTTGTTAAGGAATTATATGGTCTAATTACTTGGTGTTTTTGACTACTTGGATTATAAACAGATATTGTCATTAACTACCTAATTAAATTGACTGCAATAACAAGCAGTAATTTAGAACTATGTTCTAAATTAGTTTTTATATGAAAGCAAAGTCTTTGTTGATCTGTGCATGTGATTAATGTCAAGTGTCATGAATTAGCTCAGGGATCTCTTGTGGAGGAAGGGCATTGTAAAGAGAAGTATCTGTGTGATAGAAGCAGATGCAGATAGAGGAGCAGTTTCTATTCAATTAAAACTTTGAATTAGAAAATGTTAATAAGCATGCATGCATGTATTTTCTGGAGGCATTTAACATAACTCTTAGTGCATTGAAAATGCCTTCTCCAAAGGCAGAACTTTCTTTTAGAAGCAATACATTTGATTCTTTCACTCCCGAATCTGCCTGATTTTTGCTACTCCAAACATGAAGGCTCTTCATCTTTATATTCCTATATAACATAAACACCTTCACATAACCCATTTGTTAATATCTGAAGTGTCCTGTTAATTAAACATTGTGTTTAATTAGCATTATCATTAATGTTTAATTAATATTAAAAACATTATATGCGTTAAACACAAAAATGCTGTAGGTATTGTATTTGGATTTGTCGTGCTGTCTTTATTAGGTTTACTTGTTGTTTTTAAATATACACGGCCTTAAATGCTAAAATACAGTTTCCTACAAAACGTCATTTGAAGTATTTGTTCAACATCTATGTTCAAAACATCCACTGAGAGTAAGCTGACTATGCATTCAAGCAGACCGGACTTTGACCAAGATACTTTGTGGAAAACATGCTATCTGGACTGACAAAATGATTAGTAAGGTGAGTCTTTATTCTACATTTTCTTTCTCTTCCTATGGAACCATTGTACAAAACTTTTTGTGTATTCCTTGTTCACTGTTTATTTGTTAGATGCTTTGGATGTTTACCCCTGTTTACACAGGGATGTGAAAGCACAAACAATACAGACACGACAGCGAGAAAGATAACTGCTACAGATCTTTAAGGGAAAAAACATTAAAGATGTTATTGTATAAGAAGTTACCTGAACTGATTTCTAAACGATATCTAAACACCAATGAAGTAATACAAGATGAATCCCAGAGGAATGATATACTCAGTCTGCAGCAGTGCATGCCTGAACCATTTTCAGTAATCTCAGCTGAGGATGGACAAGATGTTATTTCAGGCAGCCATCGTCCAAATAATAACAAAATCCTGTGGGAAAAATAAAGGGAATGGTAAGAACAAGATTTTCTATTTTAGTCATTTGTCTTAACAGAAACAGAAAGGTCCTTGACAGTTTTAAACTTCTAGGGCTGATTTAGGTAAGAAGTGGTAGACTAGCATAAACTTTCTCTTTCAAAAACTGTCTAAAAAGAATCTGAACAGAAAATCACACTTGTGAGAAATCGTTGCACGTTACACAGCTATGCATGCTCACAGCTATATCCATAGGGATAGATCCATCTAGGGAGGATGTGGGCCCTCTCCGGAAGGAAACTGGAGACCTGGTCACGAGGGATGTGGAGAAGGCTGAGGTGCTCAATGATTTCTTTGCCTCAGTCTTCACTGGCAAAGGCTCTAGACACACCACCCAAACTGCAGAAAGAGAAGGTAAGAAGTGGGAGAAGGAAGAACTGCCCACTGTAAGTGAAGATCAGGTTCGAGACCACCTGAAGAACCTGAAGGTATACAAGTCCATGGGGCCTGATGAGATTCATCCCCGGGTCCTGAAGGAACTGGCGGATGAGGTTGCCAAGCCACTATCCATCATATTTGAAAGGTCATGGCAGTCTGGTGAAGTTCCCACTGACTGGAAAAGGGGGAACATAACCCCCATTTTCAAGAAGGGGAAAAAAGAAGATCCTGGAAACTACAGGCCGGTCAGTCTCACCTCTGTGCCTGGCAAGATCATGGAGCAGATCCTCCTGAAGGCTCTACTAAGGCACATGGAAAATCGAGAGGAGGTGATTGGCGGCAACCAACATGGCTTCACCAAGGGCAAATCGTGCCTGACAAACCTGGTGGCCTTCTATGATGGAGTCACAGCAACAGTGGATAAAGGGAGGGCAACCGACGTCATCTACCTGGACTTGTGCAAGGCGTTTGACACTGTCCCGCACAGCATCCTGGTTGATAAACTGGATAAATATGGGTTTGATGGACGAACCACTCGCTGGATAAGGAACTGGCTGGATGGCCGCACTCAGAGAGTGGCGGTCAATGGCTCAGTGTCTGAATGGAGACCAGTGACGAGTGGTGTTCCTCAGGGATCGGTACTGGGACCAGTGCTGTTTAACATCTTTGTCGGTGACATGGACAGTGGGATCGAATGCACCCTCAGCAAGTTTGCAGATGATGCCAAGCTGTGTGGTGCAGTCGACACGCCAGAGGGAAGGGATGCCATCCAGAGGGACCTGGACAGGCTTGAGAGGTGGGCCCATGCCAACCTCATGAAATTCAACAAAGCCAAGTGCAAGGTCCTGCACCTGGGTCGGAGCAATCCCAAGTACACATACAGGCTGGGCGGAGAATGGCTTGAGAGTAGCCCTGAGGAGAGGGACTTGGGGGTGTGTGTTGACGAGAAACTCAACATGAGCCGGCAGTGTGCGCTTGCAGCCCAGAAGGCCAACCGCATCCTGGGCTGCATCAAGAGAAGTGTGGCCAGCAGGTCGAGGGAGGTGATTCTGCCCCTCTACTCTGCTCTCGTGAGACCTCACCTGGAGTATTGTGTCCAGTTCTGGGGCCCCCAACACAAGAAGGATGTGGAGCTGTTGGAGCGGGTCCAGAGGAGGGCCACGAGGATGATCAGAGGGCTGGAGCACCTCCCCTACGAGGACAGGCTGAGAGAGTTGGGACTCTTCAGCCTGGAGAAGAGAAGGCTGCGGGGGGACCTGATAGCAGCCTTCCAGTACCTGAAGGGGGCCTACAGGAAAGCTGGGGAGGGGCTTTTTACAAGGATAGATAATGACAGAACAAGGGGTGATGGTTATAAACTGGAAGAGGGTAGATTTAGACTGGATATAAGGAAGAAATTCTTCACTGTGAGGGTGGTGAGACACTGGAACAGGTTGCCCAGAGAAGTCGTTGATGCTCCCTCCCTGGAAGTATTCAAAGCCAGGCTGGACTGGGCTTTGGGCAACCTGGTCTAGTGGGAGGTGTCCTTGCCCATGGCAGGGGGGTTGGAACAAGATGATCTCTAAGGTCCCTTCCAACCTGAACCATTCTATGATTCTATGATTCTATGATAAACAAGGCAGTGAATTAAATATATAATTTTATTAAGTATACACTGATAAATGATCAGATTTTGCATTCATCTGATTCAAATGAAAATTCAGAAAACAGCCTCTTCTACGGTTTGATCATGAAAAATCAAAACATGCATACCTGCTGTTAATTCAAAATGAAATTTAGTTTTACAGGAAACAATTTCCTGAAAAATATTTGAGTTGAACAAGATATTTTGCTCCATAGGATAGAAGAAAATCTCACAGCCATGAAATTGGAATACACCTTGACTCATACATCCCTCAGGATGGGGGGCTAAGGTGGCTGAGTACTCTCCACCCTGAGACTCTACAGGTCCTGCCTAGGAAGCTGAAGGTCCTTTATTGTTTTTTTAAACTGAATCAACCAACTGGAGGGAAGGTTGAGACACAAATGCAAATGAGATGCGTTTGAGAAGAGAAGTGGTCAAGAAAATAATCTCAACAAAACATTAGAATGAAGTCTAGAGAAAAAAATAGCTGAAGATAGAAAGGTAAGCAGAAGGAAGAGCTAAACAGGGTTTCAAAGTTAATTTCTGATGGTCTATCTGATATTTTACTCTGTTTACAAAATCATATACGTTATCAAAATATATTATCAAAAAATAGCTAACTTTGTCTATCATGGCTGTTATTGTCCCTCATGGAATTCTTCCAGACAAATTATACAAGAGGCTCACGCTATGCCGGGTAATGAACTAACTGAACAGCAGAGCTCAGAGGGTCATAGTGAATGGGGCTATATCTAACTGATGGCCAGTCACTAGCAGTGTTCCCCAGGGCTCAGTCTTTGGTCAAGTTCTGTTCAACATTTTTATCAGTGACCTAGATGCAGGAGTGAAATGCATCCTCAGTGAGTTTCCCAGTGATACTAAACTGGGAGGTGCTGTTGACACCCTGGAGGGATGAGAGGCCTTGCAGGGGGATCTAGGTTGATTGGACCATGACCATGGCAGCAATGTCATGAAGTTCAACAAAGGCAAATGCCAGGTGCTGCACCTGGGATGGAGTAATACCAGACGCAGGTACAGGTGGGAGGTGAGTGCCTGGAGAGCAGCTGTGCAGAAAGGGACCTGGGGATGCTGGCGATAGCACACTCAGAGTGAGCCAGAAGAGTGCCCTGGTAACCAAGAGGCCATGCTGCATTTTGGGGTGCATTAAACACGGCACAACCAGCCCATCAAAGGAGATGATTATCACACTACATTTAACATTTAGCCATTTGATATTGCTTCCTCTTGAATTTTGAGTGCACAATATACATAAGTCGCTCGAAAAGTAATGCATGCTATTTATTTCCATGGAAACTACAACAGATACAAAGGCACAATAACACTATCTGACAGAGCAAATTCTCAGCTACAAAGCACTATTTTACAACATATTCTCCACCATTAGCTATGCATTTTCACCAGCAATGAGCAAGAGCCTGCATGCTGTGCTTGTAAAAATTTGTACCAGTGGGGGTGGCCGCTTTAACTGTCATCACAGCTGAAACACACCACCCACCACCTCTTCACTGTGCTCATATCCACTTTTTGGTTTCCATAAACTTTCAGCAAGAATTAGTGAATGTCAGTGAGTGCCGTTTTTTCTATATGGAGGAATTCAGTTCCACCCCTTTGCTCCATCCACACTTCCATGTCAGAGGTCATTGTGTCAGAGTGCCCCTCTGCTACCATCTGTCACACGGCAGCAAAATGGAATGGAATACTGGTGGGAAGGTTCAACCTCTACTGCCATCCCACCAACATCCACCTCTGATGTTGTGAGTTGACATCATAAAATAGGAGGCATTACTTTCGGATCAGCCCTTGTAAAAAGGATTTTAAGGACCTCTAAAGCATCCAGAAGAGGGCAATAAAGCTGGTAATGGGCTGGGAGGCATGTCCTGTGAGGAGAGGCTGAGGACTCGATAACCTTAGTAGGCCCTTTCCAACTGAACCATTCCATTCCATTCCACTCTTTTCTGCTCTGCTCTGCTCTGCTCTGCTCTATTCTATTTTATTCTGTTCTGTTCTGTTCTGGGAATTGATGTAGCCTTCCAATACAAGTAACAGGAAAAAGATATTTTTAAGTAGTTGATAAAGTTATGGAAGGAATAAAGCAAAAAGGAAGAATTATAAAGGTAGCAGGCTGAACTTGATGACCCAGGAGGCCATATTGCCACCATGTGTGTTTCTAACTAGAAGCGTAATATTTGCATGAAATTCTAAACAGAAGGTCTCAGTCTTGGAAATTTTGACGGGCACACAAGCACCCTGAATTTTTCATAGTAGTTGTTCAGAGTAGTATCTGAGCATAGGGGAGGGTAGCACTGCATAAATGCTGTGAAGAAACTAGGGAATTAAACAGGAGCATTACAAATTTCCTGCACTAGGATAGCTGGAGAATAACAAGGAATGTCACATATGAGTCACCTTGATGTTACATGTGCTAGGATCTCCAAATGCTTCTGAAACACTGACTACAATGCAATAGGACTGTGTTCATGCTGACAGGAAGAGAGCTGGCAATTGTTTATGGCTTCAAGCAACTTTATACGTGTGTTTACAGGCAGAAATCAGTTGAGATGGGAACAGATTATAAATCATAGGAAGATGCATTACAGAAAGTGATCACAAAAAAGCACAAGTATTTGTTAAACGACAAGAAGCTTCTTATAGCTGATACATTTTCAGGAGTGTCTATAAATAGTGAAGGCAAGGAGCAGCAAAAGGAGAAATTTAATAAGACTTGCACGTTGCCCTCTTGCTTAGTGAAATTAGAGAAGTTCAAATGATAAATAAAATGGCCCATCTTTTGTAAAGCTTAGGAAGGTAAGCTTAGGTAGATTGCCAATAAAGAAGCCATTGGACACAAAATCGTGTTTGAAATTTAAGAAAACAGAATTATTGTATGGGTGGGAATGATTAGCTTCTGGACACATTTTAAAAACTACTTAAGCAACTGAATGCCAGACAGTACCAATCAAGAGGCTTTTTTAAACTACATGGACCCAAACCTAGGTTTTCAGAACTGTGGGGTAAAAACAACCAACCAACCAAGATGGTTCATTTGGGGCAGGCCTGAATGACTCAAATGGAACTCCTGGAAACGATCTACTGTAAACACAGGATAGAGTGCAACTGGGATTTCAGGTCAGCCGTAAATGGAATTCAACTTCTTAAACTGAAGAGGAAAAGCTATACTTTTATCAGAATCATTGAATCCTTAGAGTTGGAAATGACCTTTAAAGGTCATCTAGTCCAGCTCCCCTACAATGTACAGGGACACCCACCGCTAGATCAGGGTGCTCAGAGCCCCGTCCAGCATAACTATGAATGCCTCCAGGTATGGAGCTTCCACCGCGTCTCTGGGCAACCTGTTCCAGTGCTTCTCCACCCTTCGTATAAAACTTTTTCCTTAAATCCAACCTAAATCTTCTCTCTTTCAGTTTGAAACCATTTTCCCTTGTCCTATCACCACAGACTGCTGGAGTCTGCCCCCTTCTTTCTTATAGCCTCCCTTCTTCTTATTAATTATTGTTATTAGTTGACTTATTATTATTAGTTGACTTATTATTTTTTATAGCTTTTATATAGGTCATTCACTAGCAGTGAAATACATTTTTAGTCAGAGATACTACCCTATGAAATACCAAATGAGTAGGTAAATGCAAAAGTAGTAATTGTCTCAATTCAGCCACTCTCCTTGCTATATCAGTTCAAGAGCACAACTCAAAGCTCTCACTGGGTAGAGAGACACTTCAGGTAGAGAAGAACAGTGTTACAAACATTCTATTAGATTCAAAGATCTCTTCCCATCATCACTCACTGTGACAAGATTGTTCCTCATATTTTTTAGTGAGATATTGTGGCCATTAAATTCCCAACAGGAAAGAAACTCTGCTTGCTACTAGTGAAACCAGGTTTTGCAGAAAGCAAAAAGAGCCATTATTTTCAATGCAATCAGTACTTACTCTCACAATGAAAAGCTTATTGAGCATTAGCTTTTTTAGGATTACATCCCACTGAATTAAAACAGAAGAAATATTGTTAGAAATCCAAAAGTTATCCTTGTGGCCAGAGATCTGGTCTTATGGAAAGAAGACCTTTATGTTTTGTGCTAAAAGGAATATGTGGTAGGTGTATAGATTACATATTCTATCTGATTATTATTTTATTCAGCTAAGCCCTCTCCTGAGTTCCCTGTATTTCACATTTTAAAATCTGGAAGCTCTGGAATCAGCACAATAGGGCAATTTCTGTTTTGGACCCATGTGCACTTGGTTAGCTGTGAACAGAAAACCAAGTGAAGGATAAGAATAGATGTCACAGAATCACATTATCAGAGAATTGAAGGGGTTGGAAGGGACCTCTGGAGATCGTCAAGTCCAAACCCCCTGCTAAAGCAGATTTCCTACAGGAGGCCACACAGGTAGGTGTCCAGACAGGTCTTGAATATCTCCAGAGAAGAAGACTCCACAACCTCTCTGGGCAGCCTGTTCCAGTGCTCTATTACCCTCACTGTGAAGAAGTTCTTACATATGTTTGTGTGGAACTTCATGTGTTTCAGTTTTTAGCCATTTCCTTTGTCCTATCACTACACATCACTGAGAAGAGCCTGGCCCCATCCCCTTGCCTCCTGCTCTTTAGATATTTATAAACATTGATGAGATCCCCTCTCAGTCTTCTCCAGACTGAGCAGTCCCAGATCACTCAGCCTTTCCTCATAAGGGAGATGCTCCAGGCTCTTTGTCATCTTTGTTGCCCTCTGTTGGACTCTTTCCAGGAGGTCACTGTCTTTTTTGTACTGGGGAGCCCAGAACTGGATACACTACTCCAGCTGAGGCCTGACCAGGGCAGAGTAGAGGAGGAGGATCACCTCCCTCGACCTGCTGGCCACGCTCTTTTTAGTGCACTCCAGGATACTGTTGGTCTTTTTGGCCACCAGGGCATACTGCTGGCTCATGGCCAACCTGCTGTCCACCAGGACCCCCAGGTCCTTCTCCACAGAGCTCCTCTCCAGCAGGTCATCCCCTAACGTGTACTGATGCATGCAGTTATTCCTCCCCAGGTGCAAGACTCTACACTTGCTTTTGTCAAACTTCATCTGATTCTTCTCTGCCCAACTCTTCAGCCTGTCTAGGTCTCGCTGAATAGCAGCACAGCTTTCAGGTGGGTCAGCCACTCCTCCCAGCTTCATACTGTCAGCAAACTTGCTGAGGGTGGACTCTGTCACTTTGTTCAGGTCACTGATGAAGGTGTTGGACAAGACCAGACCCAGCACTAAGCCCTGGGGAAGCACCACTGGTTGCGGGCCTGCTCCCTGGCTCCCATGTTCCTGGTTAACTAGAGAGGTCCCGAAGGATTGGTGGCTTGCTGACATGACTCCCATCTACAAGAAGGGTCAGAAGGAAGATCTGGGGAACTACCTGCCTGTCAGCTTGACCTCAGTGCCAGGAAAGATTATGGAACAGATCATCCTGAGTGAGATCACAAGGCATGTGCAGAGCACCCAGGGGGTCAGGCTCAACCAGCATGGGCTTACAAAAGGCAGGTCCTTGTATGACCAACGTCACCTACTTCTATGACTGGGTGACCCCCCTGGTGGATGAGGGAAAGGCTGTTGACCTAGTCCACCCAGACTTTAGCAAAGCCTTTGACACTATTTCCCACAGTATTCTCCTGGAGAAGCTGGCAGCCAGTGGACAGGTACACACTTTGCTAGGTAAGAACTGGCTGGAGGGCTGGGCCCAGAGAGTGGTGGTGAATGGAGTTAAATCCAGCTGGCATGCAGTCACGAGTCGTATTCCAGGGGTCAGTATTGGGGCCCATCTTGTTTAATATCTTTACTGATGATCGGAATGAAGGGATTGAGTGCAATCTCAGTAAGTTTGCAGACGACACCAAGTTGGGAGGAAGTGTCGATCTGCCTGAGGGTAGGAAGGCCCCACAGAGAGATCTGGACAGGCTGAATCACTGGGCTGAGGCCAACAGGATGAAGTTCAACAAGGCCAAGTGCTGGGTCCTGCACTTCATTCACAATAACCCCATGCAATGCAACAGGCTTGCAGCAAGGTGGCTGTAAGTCTGTACAGAGGAAAAGGATCTGGGAGTGTTGGTTGATGCTTGGCTGAACGTGAGCCAGCAGTGTGTCCAGGTGGCCAGGGGAGGTTCAGGCTTGACATTAGGAAAAACTTCTTCTCTGAGAGAGTGAATAGGTACTAGAACATGCAGCCCAGGGAGGTGGCAGAGCCACCATCCCTGGAGGTGTTGAAGATACGTCTCAATGTGAAACTGAGGGACGTGGTTTAATGGATAATCGTGGTGATAGGTGGATGGTTGGACTAGATGATCTTGGATGTCCTTTCCAACCTTGATGATTTTATGATTCTGTGTCTTTCTCTCCATCTTGCTTGGGCTCCAAGATCATTAGGATGACAGGATATCCACGCAGGGAGAGGGAGGGAATGGTGAAATGTGGCTGTTCCTGTTAGAGATGTGTTCCTGATGGTAATCTGCAACTCCCCACAAGGTCAGTTCACGAGGCTGATGCACTGGGCCTAACACACATCTTGGTCGTGGTCTGAAGGGTGTGAATGCAAGGGCACTGGTCACAGCCTTTTGGAGAACAGTCAGCTGGTCACTGTGAATGTAATGTTGTACATGCCCTACCCACTCACGGACCATGTGCAACAAGAAGAGTGGTGTAAACAGGTTTCAGATGACTGGGTAGCTCAGCAGCTGCACAGACCTCTACAGCATCAATTGTTCTAATAATAAAGTGTCTCTGCAAATAGAAAGCTGTTGTAAAGCAGAGACACTAATTACTGATAACTGAGTTAGTGAAGTAAAATATCCTGTCATCTACTGAGAGTGTTAGGTGTCACAGTTGCCCCTCTCTCCTATTTCACCTGTGTCTTTTTAATTGATTGTATTACTTTATGTTTGATGTATAATTTATATTTTATTTCAAAAATGAAACGGAAAAGAACCAAAGTGTTAGTAGATACTGGCCTTGCCATGTAACTCATAGGTTACCTTCCCTACCCTCTCCTGTGATTCAAGGAAGAAGTCAGGGAGAACTTAAAATATCTTTGCACTTCCTGTGCACCACAGGGCAACAGGTATGTATGGAATGGTTTGGTCCCTCCCCCCACAGCACTTTTTCCTGCAGTTTCAGGAAATGGTAACAACTTGCCTTTGCTGAATCATGCTTTTCTGTCAGTTTTCTGGGCATCTTGAGAAGGCAGTCAGCCCCTCCTCTAAAATGATATAACAAAAGCTTTCTTGGTTTTGCTGACTCCCTCTGAGTTTATCTCAGCTCAGTGGCTCAGTATTGGCTCCTTGCATATTTTCCGGAGATTCTCTTAGGTGTAAATCTTGCCACAGTGCCTCAGACAAATATCATTCATCTGGAATGACAGGTACACATTTGCTCTAGCTGTCATTCTGTCATTCATCTCAGCTGCTGTTGCACTTAAAGAAGGCCACCAGCAAAGAGCTGCTACTCCAGTTGCTGAAAAGGTACCTAAACTTCACTCGCTCTTCCTGCTTCTCAGGCCTTCTGCTAGCTCCTTTGCTCCTGTTTTGCATTTCAGTGTAGCAGTATAGTGAGACATATGGTGGAGCTGTTGTTGCTAGCCCCATGTTTTCTTCCTCTTTCTGTTTCTGACTTGGAACACTATCTCTGTGTCTCAGCATTCATAGAGCATTTTACAAGGTCCTTTGAGATCTGCAGATGCAACAGATTACTCAGATACAGTTTAGAATCCCATGTTTTCAATTAAGACATGAATGATAGATATGCATTTTTTTTCTGTAAAGCCTTATAAGATATTTTTGGAATGTAATTTGTGACCCTGTGAAAACTGGCACTTCGTTTTTAAAAGCAGCTTTTGCTTTTGTCCAAGTGAAACCTTTTCTGTTGATGTATCATTATTTATAGAAACAAATGTAACTTTGAACAAGCCAAGCTAAATGCAACTTTAACTTGAAGGGAAAGAATTATAGCATGCTGGGAATGTCGGTAGGAGTGGAGCTACAAAGAAGTTGCCACGGATGCTTCAAATGCCCTTAAAACTCTAGTTTGGGAACAGACAAAAGAGCGTAGAATTGGATAGTTACTTTATGAATGTGGATGTAATGGAGAGAGCTCATTGGTTTGAAGGTCTGTGTTAGATTCCCACAGTCCCGAACAAACAGCTCTCAGCCTAATATTTTCTAGGCTTTTGTCTTCCCACTTTGGAATTCTGACTACAGTCACATTACTAAGCCAACTGGATTCACTACAAAGCTATAGTATAGTTCTTTTTATCACAAAGATCAAGACAACAATTGTGTGCCTACAAGAAAAGAACAACTAAAACTATTGAGCAAACATTAAAAGAACAATTCTAGAGATAGTTGCCTTTGAACTGCAACAATGGGCGACATTCAGTCCTGAGATTTTAATTCCGAGTTAAAGGAATTCATTACTAACTTTCTTTCCTTGTAATTATCCAAGCTACTGGCAACATATATTTTCAGCAGCATTAATTTTGCCCAACGCAATATTTTGTAGTTGTTCTGAGCCCCACACAATGGCAGCATTGTAAATCTACTTTATGAAGTTACTTTTGTTTATTGTAGAGTTTGTATATGAAAAAGGAAGAAACCTATATTTTGTGTTGGCTTCTCTCCAAACCACAGAAAATGGAGTATTGTTTTACAAGAGCTTGCTCTGAAATATCACTTCCTGAATGTAAAAGAAGTACAACATTTGTGCAAATGCATTCCACCAGCATGCGCAATGTCCAGCTGAAATAATACAATAAGAGATGGCCTCTTTTTTTCTTTCCTGAATAGCCTAGTTTCACACTTTGGAGATGTTTGAAGGTAGGGGGAGGAAACTACTAATTGTTTCAATGAACAATTTTGTGATTCCCACAAAGTGATTTAAGTTTGAATCTACCAGACAACAGTAACTGAGAGTAAACATTCTCTCTATGAATCTTTTACCATGGTTATTTCAGTTCTAGCACTGTAAACCACAGAAATAGTTTCTGCAAGTCATCCTGCACTGTTTTATTTCTCTCTTCCCTCTCCACCACCTTAATAGTAGATTAGGTTTTGAAACATGTTTAATCAGCTGCCTGAAGCTTTATTTTTCATTGAAAGACACTTGAGGGGCTGGAAAAGTCCTTCCCAGATATCTCAGATTGAATAAAGTGAACTGGAAACAGGCAATTTCACATTGGCCTTTTTGGCCATTGCAAGGATAGATTATGAACTGTACATGTGATGTGCAATATAAGCAGGCTGAGTGGTTTATGACCCATAACTGATAACGGAGACTTTCCATTTCCATTCATCACAATGTGGACAGACATTCAGTCCCTCCTTGGCTTCTTTGCCTCCCCTGTCTTCAAAGAATAGCAGCAGCTTCTCTGTGATCTCTATGGAGAAACTACTAGCTGAGTGACCCATTTCCACATGAAATAAGTGTCAGGCCCCTTGGTTTCTCATCCACACAATTGAAGGTTCACAGGAATACATAACAGCAATATGTTCAAAGATTTTTCTTTACCTGTCACCTCCAGGAAGCCCTGAAGCTGGTACATACTAGTGATAAAAGCTCCACCTGATTAAGTTCACAAGCTTATGAAGAAATCACTGCCCCCTGCCCACTTCTGAGACTGCATCAATTTAATGAGTGTCCTTCTTCAAGACTCAAATAAAAGAAGCACTAGTGTCCTGCAAACGTGTGGAGTAAGAGGAGAGACTTTGTATGTTATGGTACCAGGAGCCATGCCTGTACATGGTTAGTATCCGGAAAATATGAACTATTAATACATTGTTCATACATTTCAGGAGCATTGTTTTTATTTTTATTTTTATTTCTTTATATTTATTTATTTATTTTGTTTGGCTTTCTGACTTTCCACGGTTAAAAATTTCATAAATTATGATATGATAGCACATAGCCATTTAACTTATTGAAAAAATGCAAAACAGGGATGGGGGCAGGAAACAGCACATTGCTAGGTGAAGTTTGCAGTCTTACTGGAAATGCAAAGGTGGCTCCAAAAGTAATGCCTCCTATGTTATTATGTTGGCCCATAGTATCAGAGGTGGATGGCGGTGGTACGGCAGCAGAGGCTGAACCTTCCCACCAATATTCCATTAAATTCTGTTGCTGTGAGACAGATAGCAGCAGAAGGGCAGTCTGACACAGTGGCATCTGAAGTGCGTATGAAACAAAGGTGTGTCATTGAACTCCTCCGTGCAGAAAAAAATGGCATACATTGGCATTCATTGATGCTTGCTGAATGTATATGGAGACCAAGGAGTAGATGTAAGCACAGTGACGTGGTGTTGGTGCATTTCAGCAGTGGCAGCAGCAACAGTGGTCAGCTCTACTGGTGCAGATGTTTACAAGTGTGGAATGCAGGCTCTTGTTCATTGCTGCTCTTGTGCATTAGCTCTTATTTATTTATTTGTTTGTGGCTAGGCTTGTTAGCTAAGTTTCTTTGTACAAAGCATTTTCTTTGTTCTCCTCCAACCAGACCTTATAAATAATGCTGCTCCAGACCTTGTAAATAATGCTGATGTGTTGTTGTGGCTTCAGCAGAAGATAGACCTTTCATTTGAACTGAGACTGTAATTAGTCTAGATTTGTGGTCTCCTCTCTCTTTGGGACAACATTCATTCAGCATATTCAAAACATAGCCCAAAGCTATGCTTTATTAAGCACAAAAGAATTTCCTAATGCTGCAAAGGCTCTCTGGGAAACACACAGTTAACATGCATGTGTCTTCTGTATTGCTTCTAATCCTTTTTTTTAATTGGATTATTTTCCAGTGCAGTCAGTTTAAAGATTATTTTTCTTGGTATTACTTACCCCAGTGGTGTGTTCTGCAATCTAGTAATAGGAAGTGTGTTCATAGGAAGTTCTTTGAAAGTCTAAAATAAAAGGGCCTCAAACTCTCAGTGTTTATTTTTCCAGTTTACTGTTTTCAGTTCTAGAAAGTCCCATTAAAACAGCAGCAACAACAACAAAAACAGCTTCTGAGGCAGTCACTAACACTGTCCATGAGACTGTAGTATGTTCTGTTCATTTTTATGTTACTAAAGAGTCTGCATTGCAAGTTGATACTTTTTTTCTATTTCTCTTTA
Organism: Penelope pileata; assembly: GCA_013396635.1. Lineage (NCBI taxonomy): Eukaryota > Metazoa > Chordata > Aves > Galliformes > Cracidae > Penelope > Penelope pileata. The sequence continues at coordinate 53,194 of WBMW01000083.1, forward strand.
AAGACAATTTCCTATTCATCACTGTTTTACACCTAGCTTTGGAATTTCCACCTCAGTTCTACTTTGATAGTTATGTCTAATGCTGGAATGGTATTTATTATCCTGGAAAATAGTGCTGAGGCTCTTTTTTTTTTTTTTTTAATTATTATTATAATTATGTGATTTGCATTGGTAAATTAGCACAGGTCCAGTCATTTTCTAGTACCTTGTGTGAGCACTTGATGATAAGGCCATCATAGGAAGACAATGCAAATGCATTAAATGTCCGTCAAGTGCAGTTCAATAAAAGCAATCAAAATGAAAAGAATTTAAAATGAAAAGAAGTGATGAAACTACACTATATCACCACCATAAGGTTTTAGTAGGTATGTCAAGTTACTTGTTTTAAATTATCTGAAGTTAATAGGAAGTTCCTGATTTGGAAATGCCTACGTATTGGAAGGATTCTTAATAAAGCTCTAACATGAAAACTAAATATTATTCCTATATATGCGCATAAGAGAGAAAAATTCTGCTGTGGTTTTAATAGGCATCTGTAAGATGGGAATTGCCATTAAAAAGTGATCATATAATCATGCATGATTTATATAGTTATAAGAGCAGTGTTGAATATCTTGAGTTTTATACTGTTATTGTATTATTTAAGTCAAATTACAAGCCTTCAGGTTATTAAAAATAAAAGGGTAAGAAGTTGTTTTTTTAAAGAATATTATCTTATGGAAACAAATTTTTAGATTACCTTTCAAAACCTTAAAAACTCAAAAGACAGAAATAATCCCTTCAACATTAATTGTTGCTTTACCAAATGAATTGTTCTAATTTGTTTTAAAGCCCCCAGACAGAAATCTCATTAAAATAGTTTGAAAGTGAGGAGAGGATTATTCTGAAAAAAAACAAACAAGGAGTTATTGTCTGAATCTTCCAATATCTTTTGAAGCTGTATTGTACTTATGACAGCCTGTTGTACTATAACTATGAGGGTCAAATGCCACAAATAAAATTAATTTCCTCTTTTCTTTTTCTTCGTGTTCAACAAAGTGCTGCTAGTATGGAACACTTTTTATATAGGCTATGTAAGAATATATTTAGTGGTGTCTAAGTGAGTACTGTATATCATAGAATCATAGAATCATAGAATGGTTCAGGTTGGAAGGGACCTTAGAGATCATCTTGTTCCAACCCCCCTGCCATGGGCAAGGACACCTCCCACTACACCAGGTTACTTAAAGCCCCATCCAGCCTGGTTTTGAATACTTCCAGGGAGGGGGCATCCACAACTTCTCTGGGCAACCTGTTCCAGTGTCTCACCACCCTCACAGTGAAGAATTTCTTCCTTATATCTAGTCTAAATCTACCCTCTTCCAGTTTATAACCATTACCTCTTGTCCTGTCGATATATATCGGGTGCAATCTGCTAAAACAGAAACAATACCTGTACATCCCTAATGCTTTACTGGACCTGTTTAAGCAACAGCATAACTTTCAATACTGATCTGGCAAGTCTGGACTGGAAGTGCTTGAAAATGTTTTTTGTCATGTGTGAGAAAAGATGCTTTGTTATGTACAGGAGAGCAAAATCAACTCTCTGTCTTTTAAACAGTTTGAGTGTTTCGTCATTAATACTTGTAAGATTGCTGAAGTGGAGACTAGAGACTCATATCTACACTGATAGAAAGAGTGAGGATACTTCTTTAATACCCTTTCCTATGTCTGTGGTTAAAGTGGTGCTTCAGCAAGCAAATAGGACTTATTGTGAAAAGGTCTGCTCCAAAAGTGAGGTCCAAGTGCAAGAGAGAACAGGTGCAAGTAGCAATTTCTGCTGTGTTGGCACTTTCATGTCTTTTCAACCCTTGATAACAAGGCATGTCTGGAAAAGAAACATAGAATCATGAAATCATAAAATGGCTTGGGATGGAAGGGACCTCAGTGTTCCAGCCCCCTCAGAGTTCCAACCGCCCTGCTGTGACAGAGTTGCCAACCACTAAATCAGTAGCTAGATCAGGCCACAAGGGTCCCATCCAACTGGGCCTTGAACACCTCCAGGGATGGGGCATCTACAACTTCTCTGGACGGCCAGTGTCAGCACCTCACCACCCTCTCAGTGAAAATTTTCGCCGACATCTTATCTAAATCTCCTCTCTTTCAGTTTAAAATCATTCCCCCTTGTCCTATCACTATCTGCTCATGTAATAAGTTGACTTCTTTCCTGATTGTAAGCTCCCTGTAAGTATTACGACCACAACAAAGTCTCCCATGAGCCTTCTCTTCTCCAAGCTGAACAAGCCCAGCTACCTCAGCCTGTCTTTGTAGGAGAGGTGCTCCAGCCCTCTGATCATCTATGCAGCCCTCCTCTGGACCCTCTCCAAAAGTTCCACATCTTTCCTGTATTGGGGGACCCAGACCTGGACACAGTACTCCTGATGAGGCCTCATGAAGGCAGAGTAGAGAGGGACAATCACCTCCCTTGCCCTGCTGGCCACCCCTCTCCTGATGCAGCCCAGGATACCATTGGTCTTCCAGGATGCAAATGTATTCTGCTGGCTCAAGTTAAGTTTTTCATCCACCAGGACTCCCAAGTCCTACTCCACAGGGCTGCTGTCAAGGAGTTCTTCTCCCTGTCTGTACTCATATCTGAGATTGCCCTGACACAAGCGCCACACTTTGAATTTGGCCTTGTTGAACCTCACTAGTTTCGCATGGGCCCACCTTTCCAGCGTGTCCAGGTCCCTTTGGATGGCATTCCTTCCTTCTGTCATATCAGCTGCACCACTCAGCTTGGTGTCATCAGCAAACTGCTGCGGGTGCATTTGATCCCACTGTCTGTGTCATTGATGAAGATGTCAAAGAGTACCAGGCCCAAGATGAACCCCTGGGGGACACCACTCATTACTGGTCTCCATCTGGAGATAGAGCCATTGTTCACAACTCTCTGGCTGCGACCTTCCAACCAACCCTTTATTGAACTCATATCTCTTCAATCTAGAGATAGGCGTGTGGTGCAGGACCATGTCGAAGGCCTTACACAAGCCCAGATGGATGACATCAGTTTTGTTTCCTTTGTCCACCAATGTTGTCACCTCATCACAGAAGGTAACTGGGTTGGTCAGGCACAATCTGCCCTCAGTGAAACCATGCTGGCTGAAAGGGCAGTCATTCACTATGAAATAAACACGTTACTGACATAATAGTCTGGCTGATTCCCTTGAGACTGCTCAAGCTTTCTTTTTTCTTTCTATTACAATTGAATGTGAGTTTGTGCAATTCATGAGCTTATTATATTACATTCAAGAGATGAGTATCAAAGGTTGTGGAACATTCAATGCTTGTATATGTCTCTATCAAATGGAAATCTGCAGCCACAGGTACCTCTCAGACTACATTAGGAAGAGCATTACAAGCAGGTGGAGGGAGGTAGTCCTTCTCCCCTGTTTAGTACTGATGAGACATACCTGGAGTTCTGGGTACACTCTGGGCTCCTAATACAAGAGGCACATGGGCAGACTGGAACAAAGTGCTGCAAAGATGATTAAGGGCTTGGAGCTTATGGCATGCAAGGAGAGGCTAAGAGATGTGAGACTGCTCAGCATGGAAAAGAGAAGGCTGAGGGGGATCTTATCTATGTGTACTTTGAGTGGGAAGGGTAATGAAGATGGAAGCAGGCTCTTCTTAGTGTGGCCCAGCAGATGGACACAAAGCAATGAGCACATACTGAGACGAAAAATTCCATTCCATTAAATTTCATTTCAATTTATTTATTTATTTATTTATTTATCAAATTTTTGAGTGAGAGCGATTGAATTGGGCAACAGATTGCCTAGGGAGCTTCTACAGCCACCATCTGTGGAAAAATTTAAAATGCAACTGGGCACAACTCTAAGAAACCTGTGCTGGTTAATTCTGCTTTCAGTAGAGATTTGGACTGGGTCATATCCAGACATCTCTTCTGTCCTCAGCCCAGGTGGCTGCAGCTGGAACAGTCACCATGTGCGGAGAGGCTGGAGGCTGATGAAGGGTCAGTGCTGGGAGCACTCACCAGCACCCCAGTGCTGGGGAGTCAGAGCCAGGCCCTTCTCAATAGGGCACAGTGGGAGGGCAAGGGGCTGGCGCAGGGAAAACTTTCTCCAGGAGTGGAGGTGAGCAGGGATATGGGCCACCTGGGCCTGTGCAGCCTGGTCTGACCCCAGAGCTGACCCAGCTGGCAGCAGCTCCAGCACCAGACCGCTCCCCAGATCCCTCCCACAGGAGTTATCTCATGACTCTGTGGTGCTAAAGATGGATGAAAAATACTTCTTTTTGAAGGTGTAAGAAAAAATGTATATATATAATTTTTAAATTGGAAACCATTTCATTCTTCAATAATGATATCTTGGAATAAAGCATATCAAATTACAAATGTAGGTGCAAGGATATTAAGCAAATCCAGTAGCACAACAAATGTGTAACAATTCTTTTCAACAACCACCCATGTTTTCCACTATTTTTTTATTGTGAAAATTTCTTATTCTCTTCAGAAAAAAAAAGGAAAAAGCCTTTTGCTGCGACAGTTTGTGTGGCTATTGCCCAACTCTTTGCTTTCAATTAACATTCTTGAAAATTAAACAAAAAAAAAATCACTTGTACAAAGGTTTATGGAAAATAAATAAAACCAGCTGTGAATGCCATCAAAGTGAATACGTTATTTTTATTCCAGCACATGTTTATGAGCAGTATTCTGACAGCTCTCGCCTTGAATTTGGAGTTTAAAAAGCACTTACAAAATTCTTTTCCACTTTCCTCTGTATTGCCACATTTACTCACACTCATCTTCTGTTTTCTATATGTTATCTCTAAAAAGCAGAATTCCACAAAACTATGAATGCAGAAAAAGCTTGAGGCAAAGCTTAACATGTTTTCCTTATTAAAAATCTTGTGATATCCTTCAAATATACAAAACTTAATTCCAAAAAGCAGTGACTAAAACTGTGCTGTTATTGATGTGCCAGTTGCACCATAAGTTTTTCCCTTGTCACTTTATTGGCTACCATGATACGTTCTGAGTAGATTATCTTAAAGTTAACACTGATCTATCTGTGTTCTGTGCTGTGTTTTGACAGGCAGATCCTGGCTTCTGACTGTATTAGTGCAGTGCAGTGTCTTTCCCTTTCACAAGAAAAACAATGTACAGCATTAATAATTTATTCTCAGGAAGTAGAAGGGATGATAAAACTCGGACTGTGAGACTTCCACAAATGCTCAAGTATGCCTGCACGTGCCTCATTTCTGAAAGGGAATGAGCCCTTGGCTAGAAGGTACAGACTGGGAGTTAGTACACAAGTACAGGCAGTGAGCTGCATATCGAGCCATTTACATTACAAATCCTGTTTTACAACTGTGTAAAGAATAGTTGTCTAACTAAACTATGTTCACGTGCTGTTGCATAAGGCCAGATTTGGGCTTTTTGCTTAATTACAAGGTTCTGTTGGTGGTGATAGTACTGAGCTTGTTTGTTTCAAGGAAGAGAAAAAAATGTGTTTGGATAGTAGCTGCTTATTAATTTCTCATGTGGCTAAGCTTTTTTTATTTTCCTTTAAATTTGCTGCTGTTGTAACAGTTGATGCTATGGCTAGCAATAGTACTACTCCAAGCAACGTGCTAGCATTTTTACCGGTATATGGTAAACACCACTATTTACAAGGTAAGACCTTATGTATGGAGGAAATGCAAAGAAAAAAAATAACAGTAATAAAATTACCTTAATCTCATACATTTCGTGTTTAGGAATGCACACAAAAAATCTGTACAAAATGCCATTTTCTAAAGGTTATATTCTCTCTTAATTATTTCAATCTCATAAAATACACTTCATTTTTTAAACTATACAGTAGATAACAGTACAACATTGGTGGTCTTTATTGTGTTTTCAGGGAGGGAGAGGCTATTTGCTTGAAAGCAGTTCTAAAAAAAATAACAGGATTGTTCTTATCTTTCATTTAGCTTAATAATACACTACATACATTTGCCAATCAAATTAGAATTACTGTCAGACTATAATAATGCATTTTAGTTTAGCCAATATCAGTCAGACCTGATTTATTTGCTTAATACAAATCTAATTGACTTTCAGGCTGCTCTTCTCTTTTCAGCTGTTAACCGACCAAGTACATCTTTAATTTCCAAGACCGATGGTTTGGTAGCAGTTGAGAGGAAGGATGATTTGCATAAGGCCCCAGAAGGGTACCAAAACTCTTCATGCTTTAAACAACAGCTTTTATTATTCTGTAAGAGGATGTGTTGAATTTTCATGCTTTTGTTTCCAGTTCAGCTCTGACAGAAAAGAATAAAGTAGATTTTGCCAGCACCCCTGCTGTGCCCTGAGGGAGAAATTCAATGTGCCTCATTTGTCTTAATTGGAGAACCGCCCTTAGCAGCAGCTTTTTCTATGAATATATTAGCATAACAGACACAAAAGTCTAAGCTCACATTTTGCAAAAGTATTTTTCTTTCTTTCTAAGAAAAATAAAAACTGGGAAGAAAAGAAATACATGCATCATCTCGCAGTCTTCTTCCTGTGATTGTTGTTGTAAAGCACACTATACAGGAAAAATGCACCCAGCCTACTTTATCTCTTCAGCTCTCTTAGGAGTTGAGTAGAGAGAAATGTGATAAATACCACCCATGATAGAGAGCTGAAAACTGCTCTTTATTCTTCATAATGTACTAATCCTATATAGTTTTTTCTCTGAATGGTTATGTTTTGTTGTTGTTGTTGTTGNGGAGATAGCTTTACGCAAAGACTGATGGGCAGTAACTAGGAATGAATAGTGGAAAAAGAAACAATCTTATCAAAGTGAATTTATTAACCCTAAAACAAAATGCAGTTATCTCTGTCACAGGAAGATTTCAAGTCCCATGCCTATACATTTGAGAAGCATTAAATTCATCTTCACATTTTTCATTTCATAAAAGAACTCTAAGTCTGGACAATCTGGGCAATGTAAATCATTTCTAAATCAGGGCACGTTCAGTGTCAGATTGAACTAATGGGATTTAAAGGGTAGGTTTTTTTAAGAAGAAGTACTTAGTTTACACATTCCCATGACTAATGTTAATCCTTACAACTGCCAAGCCATCCATCTATTTCTTGTGCATGAGAAATAGGTAATTTTTAGTAAAGTGTGATGTGTATGTTTTCCTGGAAATGTGGCTGCAATTTAGAAACTGATGAATCCATATTTAGTCTTGATATTTTTCCCCTGAGTGTCCAATGCACTGCATCAGTCACATAGCCCCTTAGACAGAAGCTTTCCATGGATGCTAGAATAAAGGCTTGGCTGTTTGAGCTTGTTTAGGCATCTTGTAGACATTATGAAAATTTAAATTATTCTTTGGAGCTGGCTTTTTCAGTCAACTGAACGTGTTAATAGCTTTGAGGTTTAATTCCAGCAGGAGCTGGGGTGAGGTCATTAGCATAGCCTCTGGAGAAAGAGCAAACTCTTAATTCTCATATTTAGTCTTTCCTGTTCTCTGTAGCAATTTATCAAAGCTAGCCAGTACAGTAATATTAGCAGTCTTTCACACCTCCTTATCCTCCTTTTACTGATTACTGAAGCATTTTTCTCTTACAGGTACTCTTTCCCTAAACCATGTTTAGCTGGACTCTTCTTTTGTCTTTAAAGGTGGTAATAGAAAAGTATTTGCTTTCTTGTGCAAATGGTTCAATGGAATAATTATTTAGCATCACATATTTTTAAAAATATGTAGGCATCTCACTCTAAGTGGTTTCACTTACATTGGGAAAATGACAAAAGTTTATAATAGTTTATCTGATAATCCTCACTGTTTTGCTTGAGCAAACAACGCAGCAAATCAGAAAGGCATGCTTGTGCTTGTCCTGTCTCTGTGCGCTCCCTTCCTATGTCTCCAGTATTTTTTGCCTTAAATTCCAACTGGAAGCTCTTCAGACATGTCTGGTTTAGAAGGCATAACTTTCTAGGACACTATTCAGAGAAATTAAAGAGAATATCTTCTTTGTCTACATGTTGCCAAGAAAACTCTCTTGATATTAAATTCTAATATGGCTTGTTTCCTAGGAAAGTTGTTAAAAATTGCTAATGTAACATAAATAATTGAAAGCAATATGTGGCACTTCTTGAAGTAATGAGATGGTGGGGGAAAGTTTTATCTCCATATTATGTCCTCTGATTTCCTGGTTTAAGCAAATTGCAACAAATGGGTTGTGTATAAAAAAAAATTTAATCTAGGTAGCAGTACACTTTGCAGGATTATGCCATTGTTATTTGGTATTGTATTAGGAAGCTCCTATAAACAGCACCCTTCTGATAGATCAAGGCACACTCTCATTTTTCACAACACTAAAACCTCTTCCAATGCTGAGCAAAACAGATGGTCCCAGCCCTAGGAATATATGCTTTAAATAACTCTCTCTTGATTATTTCCACGTGTACCACAGTGCATATTCACAACCCTTGTACTGTCATGTCTGTTTGCATTTTGAAAAGTGTTTCATTTCTGGAGTTTCATAGAATGACACAGCCTCCTAGCCTAAAGACTCTGCTGCCATATTTGTTCGTTCTGTCCCCATATTTGGAAGTAGTTAGATGCATTTTCTTTCCTTCTTCCTGAATAAAATAATGTGGAATAACACATGCCTCCTGAAAGACTCCATGGGAGCAAGTCCCTACATAACAGCATTTGAAAACCTTTCTAGAGGAGAATAGTCAGTGAGATCCCCACGAAGTGAGAAATGCTAAGAAATAGTTATCTGCTTTCCACAGGATGCAAAGGTACAGTAAAGGACTATGTGGACTTCCATGGGAAAAGTAAATGGTGGCTAAGGGAGACAACAAAATACCAACTGTCGATAAGAAGGACTGCATACAGGGCTAAGAAACATCTTCTTTTATGAGGAATCGTCTCCTTCTGAATTGTAAACTCGGCGCAGTACAAGTTCAAGTTAGATATATGCATTTAATCACAGAACCACACGTATACACACAACTGTAAAAAGGACATGAATGTGTGTGTATTCAGCCAAGATTTTTTCTCTGAATTCAAAAAGGTGGCTACTTAAAAAAATAACCCTCTATTAAGTTTTAATGTGCTTAAGCACCTAATCATCTGTTTCCAGTTATACTACTGCATTTCTGAACTTCTGTGGATTCACAGGATATGTCTGCATGTACAGTGGCTTTATACACTCCCCATTCATTATGGAAAATGAATAAAAGTCCTGTTTATGATGTTCATAATACTATCCCACATCACTAGGCACTAAGTCCAACATTACCTTCCCAGAGCATTGAAAGAGGTAATGTTGTGCATTCCAGCGGGTGTGCAACCAAAAGGAGGTATTCACATCTTAAACACACAAACTGTAACTATTCATATGTAACATAAATAATGTTCTTTTCCAGAAGTATGGTTTTGAACACATAGTTGCTGAGGGTAATACAGCGTCATTCTCACTGTTTATGAATAGGGCAGTGTGCAAATCCACATGCCATGTACCTTATGTGTAGCATCTGTGTCTTAAAAATAGTTTTCTCAATCTTTGTGTCGCAAAAGGGTTACCACAGCAAGTGCTTTTTCTTAATCAAACTGTTGAGTTTAAGGCAAATAAAATGAGTGCAATATTTTGCCGTATTCTGGGCTGCCTGCTCCACAGAGAACAGAAACTGTCCAAATATTTACAGAAATCCTTCTTTGATTCTATTCTATCTCTTTATTTTTACTGGAAAAAGTATGTGTTTCAATGGGAGCAAATGAAGAGTTGTAATGTATGGCAGTGCTTAGTCTGTGGTGATAAATTACATAAATAAACTCGACATGGAGAGAAGAAAGCCCTTTCCAAACATTCTTGAAAGATTAAAGACTAGAACATTTGCATTGACATGAGCATAACCTAATTAACTCCTGTGAACAGATTCCTAATGTTCAAAGGATGATTTAGTGAAGAAAAGGTTATGGTTTCTTTAACATTGTTTTCATTATTAAAGAGCTGGAGAGACATCAGTGCCCACTTGATGTCTGGTTTCTAAATGCTACACAAATAGTACACTGAATCAAAAGCTTAGGATAAGACTAATTTTTAAACACTGAGTGAATTATCTACAAGAAACTACAGTGATTGTATATTCTTCATTTGTTAACAGTATTACGGGAATATGAATAAATACTGATGTTCTCAGTCTCACAGTAGGCTACAAAGACTGTTCTCTGCAGTTGTGTCTTTTAAAAAAATATGAGCCATGTCAGAAAGGATCTGAAGGTTGGGGCCCTCTGTAAGGACTCTTGTGTTCAGCTTTCCTGCAGATAGTAAAATCTATCAAGTTACTGTCCTGCCAGAAAGCCATCAAAAGACATTTGTCACTGAATCAAAATCAAATATGCATTCTGGCTAAGAAAGGCTTTGTTGAACTAAATGGCTGTACCATTTTAGACAGTGCTGCAAGATTAATGATGACACTGGTTGTCTAATTTTAACCCTTGGGGCAGTATTACAGTGATGTGCCCTCTCCATGTACCTGATGTTATGCATACCTAATGCATCATGCCTTCTGTTGTGAGTTGTAGTAATGGCTTGTGATTCCTGCTCCACAGGAAAATCTTTTTCTTTCTTTTCCACAGAGAAAGATTAACATGATTTGGTTGTAGATTATCTTCAGAAGGAGATGCTGGATAGAAGAATGGTTGCTGATGTTGTATTGTATGGGTTAATCTCCTTATCACAGAGAACACTTAATGAGTGCATGTCTCTGATAGAATGAGACCTCTGGCATATATTTTTGAGGAAAAGCAAACAAACTGTTCTTCTCCATCATCATTCTTTGGATGTAAAAAATCAGTTGAGCAACCTGCCTTCAATTAGCCTTATACTCTTGTAAGAGATTACAAGTCCAAGATTTACAAGATTACAAGTCCAAGATTTACAAGATTACAAGATTTAAGTCCAGCTGGCATCCCGTTATGAGTGGTGTCCCCCAGGGGTTGGTATTGGGGCCCATCTTGTTTAATATCTTTACTGATGACCTAGACAAGGGGATTGAGTGTACCCTCAGTAAGTTTGCAGATGACACCAAGTTGGGAGGATGTGTCGATCTGCCTGAGGGTAGGGAGGCCCTTCAGAGGGATCTGGACAGGCTGGATAGCTGGGCTAAGGTCGGTGGGATGAGGTTCAATAAGGCCAAGTGCCGGGTCCTGCACTTCATTCGCAATAACCCCATGCAACACTATAGGCTTGGGGCAGAATGGCTTGAAGACTGCATAGAGGAAAAGGACCTGGGGGTGTTGGTTGATGCTCAGCAGAACATGAGCCGACAGTGTGCCCAGGTGGCCAAGAAGGCCAATGGCATCCTGGCCTGTATTAGAAACAGTGTAGCCAGCAGGNGCCAAGGGCATCCTGGCCTGTATTAGAAACAGTGTAGCCAGCAGGAGCAGGGAGGTGAGCCTCCCCCTGTACTCAGCTCTGATGCGATATAATAAAAAGGGGCCCAACTAGACGGGTGTGTGGGCAGAACGGCAAGAACGGCGAGGAGAACGGTGGAAGAACAGCGAGAGCGAGAACAGCAGGAGCAAGTAGGAGAACAGCTAGAGAGTGGCAGAGATCAAGAGAGAGCGAGCATCATGAGAGAGAGCCGTGAGGAGCAGCGTGTGCTGTGAGCGAAGAAACGGTGCCTCCCTTGTCTGCCTTCGTCTCCCCCCTGAACTGCACTGCCACTGCTGGTAACAGCAAGCTCTCCCATTTCCCTTCCTTTTTCCGTTATCCCCCTCCCAGATGCAAATTCGTCCCATCGGTAACAGCATCATTGGTAACAGCAGACACTCCCTTTTTCCTTCNAGGAGAACAGCTAGAGAGTGGCAGAGATCAAGAGAGAGCGAGCATCATGAGAGAGAGCCGTGAGGAGCAGCGTGTGCTGTGAGCGAAGAAACGGTGCCTCCCTTGTCTGCCTTCGTCTCCCCCCTGAACTGCACTGCCACTGCTGGTAACAGCAAGCTCTCCCATTTCCCTTCCTTTTTCCGTTATCCCCCTCCCAGATGCAAATTCGTCCCATCGGTAACAGCATCATTGGTAACAGCAGACACTCCCTTTTTCCTTCCCTTTTCCCACTCTTCTGCCATTGCATTCCATCCCTTGGTTAATAAAGTTTCTTCTGTTTAGGCACTTGACTCCATTTTTGAGCCTTAATTCTGCTCCCAAGTATTATAGGACCAAGTCACGATAAAGTGACAACTCTTTGACCTATTCTAAAGCCTCTGACTCCTGTCTTTGTTGTACAGTAATCTATTACTAAGTGTAAGTTTACTTTCACAAGAAAAATCAGGAATTGAGTGTTTATGAGGGCATTTTTCTGCCATCAATGCATTCAGAGAATGACAAATAAACATCATTGTTGGCACTGTTCAGTTTCTGTGTAGTGTTATTATTCTAGGTTGTATGATGAGCCATTCTCCAGTATTTCCATTTACCCCAATAATGACTTTACATTCAACTTCCAGCTTCATGACTTTCTTTTCACACAGTACTGTGTTGCTTACTCTCTCCTGCTGTTCCTTTCAGAGGCAATTGAACTTGGAGGTCAGTGTGAAGAGAAAAGAGTAATATAATTGCATCCCACAGAGGCCAGATGTTTAGTAAAATCATGGGGAATCTTGTCAGGAAACATCATTAAAGTTCCTAGGAGATTCACCGCTTTCCTGTAGGAAACTGGAAAATTGTTTTCCAGAAGGAAAGGCATTTCTTCCTTTGCAGTAACAACCCAAGAAAAATAAAATGTTCTTATTTTTGCTAATTATTCTTTCATACATCCTTTCTCTCCTTTCGTCATCTTAATTTCTTTACATTTCTTTCTGATCCTTTCATAGTATGAATTACAGGTGGAAAAGTAAAATGTGCTCTTAATTTGTGAAGTATGATACATGAATGAAATTGTCACAAGCTTCTTAGACATTTATTACACAAAAGTACAGAAAGTACAAAATAAAAGCCTCTCTTCTAGGCATAGTCCTTCATCAGTTTGACACAACCAGTTGAAAAGTTTGACATCTGTTTTCTTCAATATTTTGCCGTTGCATGACACAATAGCTAGCAGAACTAATGCATTCCAAGTGTGAAAAATCATTATGAAATATGAGAGTTTTTGAAAATCTAAACTTAAAATGTAATTTCTATCATGTCACAAGCAGCAGTGTATCTAGGAGTGAAAATGTGGGTGGGCAAATCCCATTTAACAACAGATGGGCAATGACCAAACTTACGATATTTTAGAAAATCATTTATATCAAATGTAATTTTAAAGTGAGTAGAACCATGATTACATATAGTATCATGCAAGTGCTTGCCCCCTCAAATGAGTGATTCAGATACCCGCACTCATGATTTTACAAACTCAGGTTCAAAATTGCTACTGAGTTGGGAAGCCCAAAGTTAACACTCACATTTTGTACTTGCTTAGTTGAACAGGCCAAATGCAAATTGTGAGATCAGTTCTGGTGAGAAATGTGGGAATTACACTACATTAAGTTCAACGACCTAAAGATCTTTGGAAATCTTTGTAGCAGGATGGATTTTAAATAAGAGAGAGTGAGGGAGAAAGCTGGCCCTCTCTAGCGGTAGTATTAGCATATCTGCAGCAGTCTAAAGGGAAATGGGCTTTTCCATGTCCCCTAGCCTTCAATTTTAACTTTAGTATCCTGTTGTCTTCTATTCTTATGCTTGTGGAATCTTTCTGAAGAAGAAACTCAGAGAGCATGTTTCCCATGGATGATCTCTGCTATCTTGAATAATATGCTGTTCATGCTGGGTGAAAATGTATTATGTACATGGCTGTGATTAAACCTGTATCTGAAAGACTAGTTTCCAAACATAAGGAAACGTCTTTTGAAAGGCTTGTCTTCTAAAATAATGCTAAAACTGATATTCTCAGGAGGCCCTCAATCAATTTTCCTCTCCCCATTTTAGAAACTAATTAAAACTGATTTTCTTAGTTTATCTGGCAGTATAGTACCTTGAGTACTTCATTGTGTGGAAAGTGAATACCAGCATACAAACCAAGGAGCTGCTTTGTCTTGATGCAACATAACACATGCAATGAAAGTATTTCCAATAAACTTACACCAGGAATTGCTTATAAGGATATATAAACTATTATAGAAAGAGAGAAGAACATTGCAGAGAAGGATATTTGAGAATTTAGGAGTCTTTTTTGACACTGTTGAATATAGGACCACTTTATCTTCCTGACCTCAACACTCAAAGTAAATTCATTTTACATTGTTGATTCCAGTAACAAATTAATCAATGGCAATCTCATCTTTAGAATAGCTTACTCCATCAAGCTCAACTTTCACATATTTTGCTGACAGGACAAAGTTGTCCATTTCAAGGGGAAACATAACTGAACTGTATTATCCTTCCAAAAAGTCATTCCTCAATAAGGTGTGGATGCGGTATCTATGCTAGCACAATAATGTTTGTTCTATGTGTTTGAATAGCTCTTTGTACTAAAACATCCTTGTAATAGCTTCAGTCTCTGATTTTCAGTTACCTTAAAACGTTACTGGCAACATTATGTTTTACCTTAGCTGTCACTTGCTGATAAGTTGGACTGTTCTGCCCTTTGGGATTTTGGGTATGGAAAGACCTATCATTTGGTTTTCTATGTAATATAGTTTGTCAAGACTTTTCAAATTGGTGTAGCCCCTACGTAATATAATTTTAGTCTCTCCCACCTTATAATTAGAAATATTACGCTGTATCAGAGATCTTGAGCGTGAAAGCACACAGGCACTAAGGTATTTCTCACCCCAACGTTATCAAGTCTGTAATATTTTAACAGAAAAGAAGACCTAAGTGCAAATTTCCATTCTCTTTGCATAACATTTATGCAGCAAAGAATGAGTTGAGTACATGATTTTTCATTTCTGGATAGCTAGGAATAGTAATGCATGAGCTGCAGAAGAAAGCATTAATCTCTCAAGCTGCTAAAAAATGAAATGTCACAGAGAGTGACTTGTCCTTCACTGGTGCTTTCTGAGCATTGAGTTTGCTTTTCTCTCTACTTTACAAGATTCTTCATCAAAAAAAAAAA